>VDFB02182613.1:53439-106201 GCA_007258455.2 Sequoia sempervirens | reverse complement strand
TTTTATAAAAACAACACATATGGACTAATAGCTGAACACAATAAATGGACCAATAGTTGAACACTATAACTTTTTGAAAATCCTTCACATTTAATGGGAAAATACATGTTATTTATTGTGCTCACCTTTTATATTTGTAATAGGAAAAACTATTAATATAAAATTATCCAATGCTTGTACCGATGGAACTTCAAATTTTGTTCCTAATGTTTCACTCATGCCCTACCTTATGTCACTGGGCTTTCATGGTGTTGGAAAATTTCTTAGGGCTGAGGTTTTAGCTTTGTCTTCATCTTAAACCCTTGTGTTTACATAATGCCTTGGTTGGGATCTATTTCACCATTACCTTTTTTGAAGGGTTTTAAAAACATCTTATGCCCATCGTTCCATCTAGGCTTGGTCCCTTTGGTCTTAATATTTTATTTCCTCCGCGGGTTTTATTTTCCTAAGTCCTGGTTGGCCCTGTGCTGAACAGTTTAAAAAAAACTTATGTCGCTGTTTTCCATCCACCTAGTAATGTCCCCTTGCCCTTTAATGAATGTTTTATTTTTCAGAAGGATGAAATTCACGCTGCTGTCGATCAAAATTCCTTCAAGATCAATGGTTGCCTACCATCCCATGATCAGGAATTGTAGGATGGCAATATCGCGGGCGGGCGACACGTGTCCAATCTGTGGATCAAATTTGCACATCTGTTCATCAAATGTCCTTTGATCTGAGCTATTCCCTGCCATCCCGCGATGGTGCTTTGGTTGATTGCAAAATCACAGGCCGCTGCCACTTGGACTATACAAGGTGGGGCCCGAGGAAATTTTCCATCTGCCTAGTAATGTCCCCTTTCCCTTTAATGAATGTTTTATTTTTTAGAAGGATGAAATTCGCATTGCTGTCGATCAAAATGCCTTCAAGATCAACAGTTGCCCTCCATCCCGTGATCAGGAATTGTAGGATGGCGATATCACGGGCGGGTGACACGTGTCCCATTTGGGGATCAAATTTGTGCAACTATTCATCAACCATCCTTTGATCAAATTTGCAGGATTAAATCACACACATGGTGATGTTTGCTAGGGGAGCTCAGTTGGAAGACATTCCTCAATCTAGTTGGTCATAATTTTCCTCTAAGAAGAAAGTCGGCAAGACCTTGCAGATGTCTTGCCGACTACTAGTGCATTTTGTTCAGTAGGCGTATCATGTTTTCTGTAAGTATCATGTTGTATACTCTTTATATGGAAGGTAGTGTTTTTTCATGGAGCTTAATAAGTTTTAATAATTTTCAGTCATTTTAAAGATTTTTATTTTTTTATAAAGATAGGTATATTTAGACTTTTGATGGCTTATGTACAATTATGCATATTCTTTTATTTATTATATTTTTTGTAATATCATGTTATTCTTGATTAATCACATTATTTGTTTGTCATTTTATTTGTTTTGTTGAAAAATATTTTATCTTTACTTTACATCTATGATAATTTTAAAATTATCAAATTTAAAATTATAAATAAAAACTTATTTTTATTAATCTCTTGAAGTACGTAGGTCCTAATCTTTTGTAGAATAATAACTATCTAAATAGCTATTTCTTTCCTTTATTTCTATAAATGTGTCTCATGTCTCTATTGAAATTTATGAGACGTGTATGTAATTCTTAGCACAACACTCTTAGAGATTAGCATTTATTTTCACATTTATCTATTTTCTTATTGTTCCTATTAGTGGCTAATTAAATCTTCATTGAAAACCTACGAAGAGCTTGGGTCCTTCAATCTCAAAGATTGTCTAATTTCTTGATAAGAATCATTCACATTGATTCCCAATATTGTGCTCCTTGCATAATACATTTATAAAATGCACTTGGTAATTTAGTATGTGGTTGAAATATTAGAGTAACAACAAATGGTTCTTTTCATTTTTGGCACATGATTGGCCATTTTTACTATGTTAATTTTTATTTTCACTTTTATTTTCATGGTTTTCATGTTGTCAAATTTTCATATATTTCTTAGTCTTTTTAAAAATAAGTGAAGGTTCTATTAGTGTCCCCAATCTTGCTAAATATCATGTATAGAGAAAGTACAATATATAAACTACCAATTATAGAGTATAACAACAAAATAAATTTAAAAACTACTACATAGAAATAAGGTTTAGAATAATTCAAAATAGAGATACCATTCTCCTACAAATACTATGTATAGAAACCCTATATATGTAGCCACACTTTCACCCTCAAAATGAATAGAATAAATTCTCATACATTGTTTCTATAATGAATTTAGAGAATAAATTATAAGATTTAAATTCAATAATAATGATTTAGGAAAAACCATAACCTTAACCCTAACCCTAATTGAACCCTAACCCTAATTAAACTCTAGCCCTGATTGAAATCTAACCCTAATTAAACTCTAGCCGTAATTGAACCCGAACCCTAACCCTATTTGTTCCTAACCCTAGTATCTCAAAAATATAGGATCAAGACCTTGCCAACTCTGGTAAACCTTATTGGATAGTGATAAAAGCTACCTTATCTTTCATTAAGGTAGAAAATTTTTGTTATACAACATGCCCCTTGAAAATTAGAGATAGGCACTGCAAAAAGAAGGTAAACACTAATGAAAATGGTCAGTGGTATTGTGGAAGATGTGATAAAACTTTTCCTAAATGTGATTATAAATATATACTTCAATGCAAAGTGGAAGACCATACTTTATTCACTTGGATTACAACTTTTGAAGAAGTGGCAGAAGAGATTATGGGTGTAACAACAAAAGAATTGAACATTTTCAAGCATGAAAAATAAGATGATGTTATGTTTTCACACATTATACAAAAGATCCTTTTCAATAGATATATCTAAGTTAGTTAATTCCATTTTGTCATGATATACTTCTTTGATGCTGTCAATACTAAATCTAATGATTGATGAACATTTTTGCTTTTAAATTTATTGTTCTTGGTTGATTGTTGTTATAGACAAGTTGGTATGATTTCAAATTTCAATGTGTACCCTTATATATGGGAATTGAGATAAAAAATGACACAAACAATAATGAAATCAAATTGATTGCTTTCCAAATTCATATTCATGAAAATGTAAGCATTTTTCAAGTCAATAGGCATCTTGATAAAGATAACTCTCGGTGTTTTACATATATTATTAATTAATATAGGTATGCTAGTTAATTAAATTATTAACTATATTTTATTTGTATTATATATTGAATTGTTAAAAGATGTAAAAATCTTAATACTAAATATATAGGAAAATGGTTAAAAAATTACATATTTAAAAAATAAATATTAATATCTTTCTACTTATCTCTCTCTCCCTCTCTCTATATCTCCTTATATCTCTATCTTTCCATATATATATATATATATATATCTCTCTCTATATATATATCCCCCATCTATCTCCCTATCTCTCTATATATTTATTTCTCCCTCTATCTCTCTCTATATCTCTATCTATTTTTATCCCTTTTCCTCTCTCATTCCATATTCATCTCTACCTCTATCTATAGGGAGATAATAAAGGTGAAGCATTGGACCTTCTCCCAAAGATCCACCAATCTCAACACTACTCCCAACTATTTTGAGCATTTTAAGTACATATTGTATGCTAGATTAGGAGGCATGTGTCAAAGCTCATATTTATTGATGTAAATAGGTCCAAAGTCACAAATTTGATGTAGAGTTAGTTATGTTTTGTAGAAATTTCAAGTGCCACATAGAGCAAATATATTCCAGTTTTTTAGGAAGATCATGTCATCAAATTTGGCACTTCATCAACATTAACAAAAGCAAAGGTATGTACTTGAATCCCTTGCATTTAAATTTTTCTATATATATAAATATTTTAATATTTTCCCTCAAATCCATAATATATATATTAGTGTGTATTTATTTATTGCAATAAACATTAACCTAAGTAACACATTAAGAATTCTAAGGATTTGTGCTTGGAAAAAATGCATAACAAATTTTTTTGTTGGATGTCGTGAATAGGATTTTAAGGCCATATATTATGGTAGCTTACAATGCAAAAGAAGGAAGGAAATTTATTATCAATTTTAATGTACAATTTAATACCATATGAAAAATCACATGTAGTATTATCTACAACTAATTCTTGACATATTAATTTTATAAAATACACTTGTACCATACAATAAACTTCTCCCAAGAAAGAAACCCTAAGTGAACATTAATTGAAATCTATTGTAGATCTCATAACCTAATCATAACCCTAATTGAACCCTCTACCTGTAGATTCATAACTCTAATCATAACCCTAAGGGAACACTTATTGAACAAGAGTCCCACTGTACCATAACTCCTAACTTTTGAACTATAGTTGAATCCCATCCTAACCCTAACACTAATTCTTATCCTAATTGAACCTTTAACCCAACCCTAATCTTAACTCTTGGACCCTATTTTGAACTCTTATTGAATTCATAACCTTAATTAAACCCCAACCTCATCCTCAATCCTAACCCAAATTGAACATTAATTGAACCCTAAACCTAACCCTAAGTGAACACTCATCCTAATTGAACTCTTAACTTTTTAGTTGAAAATATTAAAGTGCCTTAGATTTTCCCATTCATCGTCATTTATCATTCAATTCCTAATAGAACTCCAAAAATTTATACTTTTATAATGTTTTTAATACACACCTAATATTAAGGGTTTAGAGTTTAAGGGTTAAGGGTTTAGGGTTAAGGGGGGAGAGATAGAGGGAGTGAGTGAGTGACCCATTAACATATTATTCTTTTATTCTTCACAGTTAAATATTTAGTTACCCATTTATTATTAGTAGAAATGACCCAAGAATTTAATAGAATAGACTACTCATATAATACCTTGCATTATGGAGCTCAATTCTCTGATATATTACTACTTATCAAATCCTTTGTAAATAATTGTAAACTTATGACTCCATTTAAGCATTTAATTGATTTTCTTGAATCAAAGCAAAAACATAGACACACAATTGAACAAATTCTCAAAAGAATGACAACTTCATTAACATTTCATTCAAAATTCACTCAAATCCACATAAGGAGAGAAAATATATTAGGATTATACGTTTATTCATGCTTATAAGTCATATTTGCATACACTTTAAGATAATTTGCATATATTCATCCAAAATTCAAAATAGGCTATCTATTCTATTCCGACTGCTTGGGGTTTTAACAACCAATGGCACCACAGATATCACTTCCTCATCAGAGGACAGATATCTTTCTACCCAGATATTCAACTCAAAACCTAGCTAGAGCTTTCATTAGTTCTCTCCTTACAAATGAGCCTTGAATTTCCTTTTATATGACAAGAGAGCAACAAGCTTCGGGCTCAAATGTAATTTCACCACAAATTTTCATTTGAAAAAAACTCCATTGCATTTGACTTTCATTACAAAACTTCCCACACATTGAATCTGCAAAACATATATAGTGCAGGAACTAGGGTAGCGTAAAAGAATAGGGAACACAAATTGTCATCAAAATCCCCTTGTCTCTATCCACGCAAAAAAACCAGGCAACCAAATTTCCACGAAGGCACCACAACAAATTCTTATTTACCCGCCACCCTACCCTTACCAACACTCAAACCCTGGTATACACGCCCACTTCTAGTTGTTGCCCAATACGGTAGAACCTCAACCTCCTCTTCTTTCTTGTCCTTACCCAATATGGTTCTAGTCCGTCCGCTTGGGGTTTTAACAGTTAATATGCCCACACATATCATTTCCTCATCAAAGGGTAGACCGTGATTGAAGCGACTTAAATACCGACAGTAGTCCAAGTCGGTCTCGGTTACATCATCAGAAGTGTTGCTTGTAAGGTCAATGGGCGAGTGTTGGCTGCATCTAGAGCACACCGACTGCTTGCCTTTGTCATCTACTAGTTGAGTAGCAATGTCCTAGAATTGCAACCTTCTACTGCAACCAAAGCAGTAGAAGGTTGCAATTCCAGGATGTTGCTGCTCAACCAAAGCACCTTCCTGAATAGTAGGACCGAGCTTTTGTGAGCTCAAATGAACAGACCTCCTTATTGACTTACTCATTTTCTCTTCTCAGACAAGCACTCAAACTTGATTAGACTCAGCCCACAAAGCACTCTAACTGCTACAAGAATGAAACTATTAGCAGTTAATTCCTCTTGTATTTATTGTGTGAGGTAATGGCAACCTTCATCAATGCTTAGTAAATATGCATGTGCAAACATGGCAATTTGGCAGCGTATGTACTATCACTATTTAACTAGAGCTGCATGAGAATCCAAAGATCACCCTTCATGATTTCCAACAACAACATCTTCACACAGATTAAGATCAACGTGACTACACAAGCAAGGAATAATTCATTACTGCTTCACCAACCTTCCTCTTCCTCCTACGAGCTAGCAGGGAACAACAAAGATTTACATTAGCTTTTGATCTTGGTTGTCGATCTAAAACCACGGGTTATGAGCTCAATAGTGGAGATTGGGCCCCACATTCCATACAGGACACACATCTACCTTTTGCTAACCTCGCGCTAAATAACAGGGTGACACGTTAGGTTTGCGAGTTGGCGGCGTACGATCGATATCTTCTCCCATATCTTTGAATCTGGAAAACCTACACATTGCACGGTTAGTATTTAATGAAAGGCTTTGGCTAAGCCATTGGTGACATGACCACTGTAGTTAATGGCTTAGGCTTATGTCACTAGATTAAAATTAAAACCTAACTTTGATTTTAATACTTTATTTTCTCCGCAGGGTTTTATTTCCTAAGTCTCGGTTGGCCCCATTAAATACTTATCCCAACCCTAACAAAGAACAAATGATTAAGCTAAGGATTGTATTTGTTGTTATAACTTTAGTTGTAGAGAATTCTTAATTACCAATTCTTATTTGTGCATTTGTATATGAATCCAATTGAATGCCTTTCCATATCATTATGGAAAATTCTATTATTGCAACTCTAACTCTAACACTAATTAAACCTTGACCCTAACTTGATTGAACTTGTATTATAACCCTAACTCTAACACTAATTGAACTGTAATCATAACCCTAGGTATTGTTGAAACCTAACCCTAATTGTATCAAAATCCTAGAGAACTCTAATTGAACCCTAACCCTAAAGTAGACAATAACCCTTACCTTAATTGAACCCTAACTCCAATCCTAGCCCTAATTTAAGACTAACCTTAACTCTGACCTTAATTAAACCCTTATTGAATTATAACCCTAATTGATCCCTAACCCAAATTGAATACTAATTGAACCTTAATCCTAAGTGAATAGCAACCTTAATTAAACTCCAACCATAATCCTATTTGAATTTTGACCCTAATCATAACCATAATTCAACCCTAACCTTAATTGAACTCTAACCCTAAACATGAGTTCAATTAAGTTTAAGGTTCAAATTGAGTTAGACTTTAATTAAAATTAGGTATAGGATTGAATTAGGATTAGGGTTGGGGTTGGGGGTAAAGATTAAGGTTCTATGATAGAGCTTGGGGTTAGTGTTAGGGTTCAATTGGGGCAAGGGTTAGTATTAGGGTTAGGCTATGGTTCAACTAGGCATAATGTTAGTTTTAAATCATAGTTAGTTTAGGGTTGGATATAAAATTAGAGTTAGGTTTGAAGTTAATTAGTGTTAGTTTTAGGGTTGGGGTTATGGTTAGACTTATAATTAATGTTAGTATTGGGATTAGATTCTATCACTTTAATAAAAATAATCTTCTATAAATTCATTCAATTTTTTAAATTATATAATTTAAAATATTTTCAAATTTACCTATGTTGATATATGACAGATATAGCAAATCTAAACTCTATACAATTTATAGTTAACTTGACATTGTGTATAAAAAGGTTTAAGTTATGAATGTTATAATATAAAAAATAAATGTGTTTTCAATGTTTATTTGTCAATTTAAAAGATGTGCCAATAATGTTGCAATCACTAATGATTAATTTTTTCTTGATGGTTAAAATAGATTGGTAAGTAAATTTATCTATAATAAGTAAATTTATCATTGATTTTTTCTTGATAAGTAAATCAATATTTCATAAATTTATCTATAATTCTTATTTAATTTTTCTTAATTATATTAAATTATATTTTATTAAATTGTTAAAAAATTTAAGTTGCTTATAAATAATTTTATGTGTTTTTTATAATTAACTTGATATTGTGTATAAAAGGTTTAAGTTATGAATGTTATAATATAAAAAAATAAATTTGTTTTCAATGTTTATTTGTTAGTTTGATGTGAGAATAATGTTGCATAGTAATGATTAAATTTTTCTTTGATTGGTTAAGGATATTGTGAAATTATTCTATGTTAATTTAATGTTATGAATGCTATATAATATAAAGAAAAATATTTCTAATATATTTTAATGCATCTTTATATTTTATAAACAAACATCTAAAATAAAAATGTGACTGTAAAAAAAATACAACTTAATGAGTGAACATACATTTAAAGTTAAAAGTGAAATTATAAAACAAATTGTAAATTTATTTTATTTTTCTTCTATAAATATAATTTTTTATTTGTCATCCGCCTAGTAATGTCCACTTCTCCTTTTAATGAATGTTTTATTTTGCAAGGGTTGATTTAGTGCTGCTGTTGATCTATTTCCTGTAGATATCAATGGTGCCCGCCATCCCATGATCGAGAATTCAAGAATCGCGAAATCACGGGTGGGCGCCATGTGTCCTATCCGGGGGATCAAATTGGAGCTATTGCTGACCAACTACCATTTGATCTGAGCTGTTCCCCGCCATCCAGCGATGGTGCTTGGGTTGATTGTGAAATCACCGGTAGGCGCCACGTGTCTCATTTGATGAAGCCTAAAGAGTAAAGGAAACACTAGCCGACTTTAAATGTATTAAGGGGCGGATTACTAAAGTGTTCTCGAGATGCACATGTTCTAAATCCACAGATATGTTATAATCTCGCTAGAAAAGCTGCTCGAAGGTTAACAACATGGCTGGTGACTATGTTAAAGGAACGAGATCAATAGCGCCCGCTATCCCACGATCAGGGATTACAAGGATCACGATATCATGGGCGGGTACCACATGCCCTTCCTAAAGGATGAAATCTGTGTGACCATTGATGAGCTATCTCTTCAAGATTGACGGTTCCCACCATTCTGCAATTATGAATTTTGGGATTGCGATGTCATGGGTGCCTGCCATGTGTCTCATCCAATGAAGCCTACGGAGTGAAGAAAGCATTCGCCAGTTTTAAATGTATTATGGGGCAGATTACTAATGCGCTTGTAAGATGCACGTGTTTTATTTCAACGAAGATGTTATGATTTTAATTGAAAAGCTGCTCGACAGTTAAAGGAAAGGACGGTGACCATTTTTGAAGGAGCATGATTTATGGTAAAAAGATCGACGGTGCCCGCCATCCCATGATGATAAATCAAAGGATTACGATATCACAGGCAACCGTCACGTAGCATTCCTTCATAGCCTATGACATGGTGGGCCCCTTTATTGCCGTGTTGGCATTTATGTCAGCCTATTTTGAAGATGGCCGTCAATGATTTGATCAAATTGAAGGATCAACGGCTCAAATTTAAGTATGTATAAAATTATGGTTGGAGCTGTTCGTGCAGCCTGCGAGTGAGCTTTAATGGTGGATGAGACATCCACTAGCAGAATTTGATCAATATAAAATCAATTTACTCGTCTCATTTGTATCACAAAGCATCCAAGTATTTCATGAAAATAGTTTTAGAGTCAAAGGTGAAATTGTGAGCAGCTACTACCAGAAATTGGAGTTTGTACGAAAAAGGCCGTGAGTTAATTTTCTCTGTTTCCCATTCATTCTACACCTAAATTTGGGAAAGGGGGGGATTCTGCTATGCTTGTCACTGAGTTCATTAAAATATTTTGTTAGGGCTATTGTTTAATCATAAATTATGATGAATTGTGATATTTTTACTCTATAATTTCCTATCTCTGCTTAGTCATAGCCACTTGAAGTGTAACATTGTAGTGAGGCCCTAGTTTGTCTAAAATGGCCCCAACCAAGCAGCACTCTGGCCACATTGAGTATTTGAAAAGAAAACTTGTACGATGATTTCCTAGATCAATTTCCATTATCAACAAATGAGAGAAGGAAAGGTTTGGTGTTGATGCGAGGGAAAATCCTAGGGGAGGGGTTTGTGTGTACTAATTCCAACATTACTGATGCTAAGGTTCCACTCATAGGCTTAGAAATATTCAGATTATGGTATGGATAGAGGAATTTGCCTCATCATTTTTCAAATGGATGGATGTACGACATGGGAAAGCTAGTTGTTCCAAATGTGTTCCTTGATGTGGACTTACTTAGAGCAATGGCCAAAAGATATGACCCTATCACACGAGTAATCAGAGATAATGATGGAGGGGTTCTATTAGAAATTAACAGAGATGTTATCCAACAGACTTTTGATTTGAGTGAGCTAAGTGATGACTTGGTTCCTATTAATCTTGAAGAAATGAAGCAGGAGTATACAAAATTCCAATCTCTTTTTAGGGTTAAGCTGCTTCCACCTCATCTGGTTAAGGTAGGGGGTTCACAATTTCACATCAGCCCTAGTGACCAGGAACCCTTCAGATTGAATTGTTTTGGAAAGCCTTTCCTGGCTACTTTCTATTCACTATGTCAGATTTTGGGTTTCAACCTTGGTGCAGTAATGACGATTGCATACATGTTCATGGGGGTGCAAATACAACACCCTAACTTCTCTGTAATATATGACTTTGCTTCTTTTTTGGTGGAGAGGATAGATGAAGGACTATCGAAGCTACAAAATGGTGATACTGGTACTTAATTCTTTTGGTATTCCATATTGATGCATATGTTCTTGTTTAGGAATGCTGATTTCTTTTCTAAAAAGATGAACTTAAGACAATCAGTTAATGGAGAAAGATTGCCAGTATAGATATGGGCTGCAGATTTGTCCTGTAATAAGGAAAGCACCAGTTATGTGCAATTTGATAATTGTTTTGCTGCAAGATTGAGGGCTAGATTGATGGTAAATGTACCTAGGATCCCTCAGGAAGTGCATGATTTCCTTAGGCCGAAGGAGAGGAAACTAGAATTGAGGGTTTTACATAACTGGGGTGACATTATCCATATCCAGTCAGCACTGTCCTGAGAATATATGGATTTCAAGGAACCCCTCACATACTGCCATACAATGTGCCACTAAGACTAGGGTTTTAGAAGTTATGTGGTAGATGGGTGTATTCATGAAGATAACCCTAAGCTGGAAAGGGGAAGGAACATTATTCCCTGATTATCTGATGAGTGTCTGACTTTACATTTTCAAAGGGAGGCTAGACACATTTTGAAAAATTCTTTGTTGATTACCATTTGAGATTTGGTCCAAGGCGACAACATGATCCTGAAGGTTTCTTTGCTCTTTTCAGACAAAGAATAAAATGTGGCAAATTTGCACATGAGTTCAATTTCCACTGAGGACCTGATCAGGAATGAATTTAATTTAAATAGATAGGAATTGAACAAGGAAAAGTGGATAGCTTATAGTAAGCTATTGATATTGTGCATGAAATGGATCTGACGTATGATCTATTGATGGAATTCACTCCATACCACAAGAGAATTGATTTTTTAATGAATAATTTCAAGGAGATAATGGACACCTTGACAACCAAAAAGATAAATTTAAGGCTAAGTCTGGATATGCAAGGACAAAGTGATATTCCAATTGAAACAAGGCCAGTATGTCAGCCTACAGAAAGGCGACCCAGCTATAGGAGGAAAATGGATACTGACAGTGATGAGGAAGAAGTAGATAGAAAAGGGAAGAAAATAATGAAGGCACCTTCATGACCAGGCCCAAAATTCAAAGTACCTGGGGCTGTCAAAATTATTGAATTAAAATCTTCACCAAAGCGCAGTCCCCCATCACCACCACCTGAGCCAAGCCCTAAGAGGCAAAGAACTGATCACCTACCTGAGGATCTCACAGATGAAATTATTGTTACTGATCAAGACATGTAGGTTGGTATGCCGTCCCCTCCTAGGTCAGTTGAATTGGTTCTATCCGATTTGGATATGAAGGGTATGAGTGTGTAGGATGCAAGAATGGAGGGTTGCAAGGAGTTCTTAGATGACAATGCATTTGTAAAAACTCCTGTATTCTTGCAATTGGCATGGAGGATGAAATTTGAGGAATATCAAAATAAATGCGAGAGAAGAGAACTAAGGCCTAATAGGTCAGATCAGGAGAATGATGAAGAAGTGAAAGCTGAACTAATGGAAGAGTTCAAAAACATCACTCTTGAAGAAGGAAGACAACTAGTGAATCAGGCTGGTGTTTTAATTTTTCCTGAATAGGATATCATAGATGCAGTGGCTTTCAGTGCCATTATGAAGTCCAAGAATCTTTTTCAGGTTCTGAAGAAGAAGTTAAGGCAACATTACAAAACTCTGCCTTCAGTTAAGAATATGAGACCTTGGCAATTTGGGCATTGGCTCCATAAGGAAGAAAGCCAGACATTGCTGATATTAATCCAAATTTCAAAGGAGGATTAATAATAAAGAGGGCTTTAGAGACTACAACAATCGAAGCCACTAGTTTAACTATGAATGTGGCCAAGTTGGCCCAAAAGATTGCTGAAAGGGAGGAGGCTGAAAGAAAGAGCCTAATGGAGAAGTATAACATTTTAATTGAAGAATATAGTAAAATGCAACAGAGGAATGTTGAGCTGCAAACTAAAGTAGAAAGGTTCAAGTATAGACATACTGGGGAAACATCCAATGCTCCAAGAACCAGCACATCACCTCCCACAGCAGGGTCAATGTCTCCTGCTTGTCCAAATGTTTCTACACCAGGGTCTCCCATTCAAAATCCTGCTCTTACCTCTCCTCTAGAACAAGTTGATGAACAAACAGAGTGCTCTGTTGATCCAACAAAGAGGTAGCTCATGCAGGAAATTAATCAATTACAGACATCACTAAGGGTAAAAGAGGAGGATTTTCTTTCAAAAGAAAAAGAAATTGTTACAATTGTTTTGGAACATTTAAATGAAAAGGTGGATATTAAATTGCCTTCTATACATTCTTTGTATTCTTTGCTATTTGAAGCAATAAATAATATTGATAGGGATCAGGGGATAGTGATTCCAATAATTCAAAATTGGATCCCTAGGGAAAATAATTTAGATGTTATGAATAAAGCCTCAAGGTTTGATGTAAATAACAGGCCCCAATAATTGAAGCCTACTTATATATTAGTTAAATCATTGCAAGGCTTTCAGAGCTTACCATATGATCTAAGTAAGAAGATTAGGGAATTGGTAAAGAACTTCAATGATTGGGGTTACACACTGTTACCTGATATAACTAATGAGCAGGGGGAAATTAGAACACTCCAAAAATGGCAGGATCAAGCAAGTAAAGTCATCAATAATCAAATTAAAATATTTTGTGATGACTCAGATTATGATTTGTTGGTAAATTGTATGGATAAGATTATTGGTACCGACTCATTTTTGGAATCTTTTGAAAGAGATGCTAATCAGGTAGCGGTAAAGTATTTGCCTTATAGTATAAAGGTAAAAGAGGTGATTGATTTTGACTGGCCAACTGACGAAGAATACCAGAGGTGGGTGGCTAAGTATTTAAATGATGATGAGTAAAAAGAGTGGGCTACCGACAGGTGGCAAATCAGATGCTGCGGTTATAGCATTTCTAGTTTTGTATGGATGAATTTCTTAGCGTGGGTTTCGTGTGGTTTTTTGTTATTGCATCAACCTTCCTCCGCCGACACGATGAACAAGAATATGCTCCAGGATGATTGCTGTTGTAACGATTTTTGAACAAGAATATTTTTCAAGGTGGTGTCTATTGTAACAAATTTTGGAATATCACTAGATGCTCCAATTGACTGGTGACAGGTGTACTTTCTGGCCCGGTGCTTGTTTGCTCCTTCACTTTCTATAAGAAGGATTTCAAGGCTAGAAGTACGGGTTAGCAAGTTAGATAACTTTTGTCGAGTCTAGGTGAAATTGCAAAGCGAATTGTAAAGTCTGATGGTTTTAGAAAAATGTAATTTAGGTTTTGAGTCATTATGTAACAGGTTTTGAGTTCATAGAGATTTAATGTTGTATAACAGTACTAGCATTTGAGTTGAAATAAAAATTTGAGTTCATGTCTCTCCATTGTACATGCATATTTGAACTTTGAATGAAATAACTAAGGGTTGTTTTATCCATCTCACTATTGTGGTGTGTATGATTCTATTTTAGCTTTAATTCAAGGAATTAATCAAAATGCTTGAATGGGATTATAGGTGGATATGTGTTGTATAAGGATTTGATAAGTAGTCCTGGGTTAGAATGCACACTAATGAAATTGTAATGCAATATTGTTAGGGATCTTATATGTGATGTATTAAATTTGTTATAAACCTCTAGATGCTTATGAATTTGACTCCTGCAATGGATATATGGCACTGATCTAAGTTGTAATTATTCATGTAGTTCAGTATTTATTTGTCTTTGCCTAGAGATTTCTACAAATTCCAAATCATTGACTATCTTATACAATGGATTGTGTTTAGTTATCTCACGCTCTAGATAGTTGATGTTGTCTATGAATAGCCAATTCTAGTTGATATTCTCTTATTGTGTTGAGCTATTGAGTGAGATCATCTGCTATTGTTAATGTTGTTTATAATAATGGTGCAGAGGTTGTAAACAAATTAAGGGATTACCCTCCCGGGTCTTGCAGAGCCCGAAGTGTACGAGGCTTTTAAAGTCCTCGTCAGTTGGTCAAGGTCCTTCAAGCTGCCTTTGATTGGAATTGGAAATTCCATAGGTATATTAGAAAACAACCTGGTTACATTGTAAAAAGAACCAACATACACGTCAACCACTGAACAACCACCTCTACAACTGACTTTTTAATCTTTTATGATCACATGAAACATAAAACACACTAATTTCAAGGTTGTTAACATCACTATTGAAATGTTTTAATTTTTTGACCTTTCAAACATTAAAAAGTACATCATTAAATTAATTATGTAATGGCATAAAAATTAAAAACATCATGAATTAATTATGTAACCACATAAGTCAAATATAATTCTATCAAGAAATTAATATCAAATAGATAATATAATCGCATAACTTATACATTTTAATGTCATTGATCTTCTTCTTCATCCAACTCTTTGTCTGTATCATCCGATCCAGATTCGACATTGTAAGGATTGGTCATATCATCATCATCATCATCGATATCAGTTTCGATAATGTCATCATCCACACAAATGTCATATTCATGAACATTAACTCCTACATCATCATCATCTAGTTCCTCCTCTTGGAAATCTTCGTCAGGGACATCATCAACTAACCGTTGATCCTGATAATCATCTACATCATCTTCTAGTTCTTTTGTATCTTCTTCTTCCACCACATTATACTTTACTGACCTTCCTCTTGGATCATGTCTAACAACAAATGACCAACCCAGTTTACCTAGAACCTCTGAGTAAAATACCTACTCACATTGGCTTGGAAGAACATAGGGCTCATTTCCAGCTCGCTCAATCAACCTTGGATTAACCATGGTAAATCCATTATCATGTTCAATAGCAGTTCTTTTAGGATCATTTTCATTCAATCGTAGCCTGTACCATAGGACGAGGAACAAAATTAATTTGAAGGAGTTAAAGTCACACTCAAGTATATCATCCAAAATCCTATAGTATCAATTTTCTGAAACTTTTGGATGTATGTCGCTTCTAGATGAAACATTAGTCACCTGAAAGACTGCAGTTATACCAGAATCACAAGTTTTCTTCATGTCATCCAACATTTTGATTCAAAATTTACAACCATTTTACCACATAGCCTTGTGGTGTTTCACTGCAATATATTCAAACATGTAAAAATTATTGCAATATCATCAGTTGATAAACATATTTATTCTTGGCGGAGATGTATGGAAAGAAAAAATCTCCAAGATATATATACATCAATATACTTGAAAATAATTAAATAATATGGTGATTAATATATTTATATGTACATTTATCTCTTAAACCATATGCTAAATCAATTTCCCTTTGTGTAACATTGGAATCTCCATTACGATGAGCTTCTTTAACCAATGAAGCCACACCTTCCCATGTTAATGTGCGACTAGATTGTTGACATCGTTCAATCCATACCGTCATCCAATCAAGATTGCTAGCAACGTACAAATGTAGTGCATCCCACTCTCGACCAATTGTACCAAAATAAATTGAAATTCACAAACGACATATAATTAGTTAAATACCATAGTATACGACCTTAATTTATAATTGATGTATATTGAAGATTAAAAATTAAATAAGTACAATATACATAAAAACCATATGTAAAATGCATTCCAATTAATCTCAATGACTATCTTATAATTACCTTTCACTTTCCTCAATCTACTTTTCCCCAACAGGTACTCCCCTTCGAATTTGTTAATGGAGTTGGGATCCCAAATGCGATCTAAATGAATCTTTGCTGCAAACTTAGGAAGATATTCACTAATGTACACCATTGTCTAGTATACCATATATCCCTCCACCATAGAACCCTCAGGATGTGCTCTTTGTCTAACTAAAGCCTTCAAAAATTTCAAGTGCCTCTCAACCATCCACATTGACCTTGTGTGTACAGGTCCACACAATTCAATCTCCTCAACTTGGTGTATGAGGTAGTGTTCTTGTGCATTGAAAAATGTTGAAGGTAGACACTTTTTCATTTCACACATTAGATGAGGAAATTTTCTCTTCCAATAATTTATATCTTCTTTATGGATTTCTTTACATGATAGCCATCTACAAGTGATTCAAGGCGCAAATATATTAACGATATTTAACAAAAATATACAGTATATTACATAATAAGTAAAACAAATGGCAATTATAAGATGTATACAATGAATTGAACAAATCTCGCTACTTACCTCATGTATTTTCCAAGATCATATATAATTTGCTTGACATTGTTGTCAAAGTTGTCTAGGAGAGATAGAGGTAGAACGTACTGCAACAATTATAAAATGATCTTTTCATTATTTTTCCAAAAGTAGTAAACACAATACACTGAAAAGTACATGCATTATACAAGTGTATATAATATACCAGAATAATTACCTTATGAAGGTATGCCAATCATGCGTTTTCATCCCTGATCCAAATTCACCTTTCTTTGTTATTATATTGTTTATGTTTGCAACAAATCCTGTGGGAAATCAAATTTTTTGTATGACTTCTTTTATAGCATTGCTTTGTTGCTCTGTTAATAACCAAGGAAGGGCACTTATATTAATTTGGTCTCCATCACTATTCAATTGAATGACATTTTTCATTGCATGATTCGCTTTCTGAATGTCACTACAAATTTTGACAATTTTTTCTTTGTCATGCTTTCCATCCAATATTTTCCATAATATTTCTGTTACATTCTTTTCAATATGCATTGTATCAAACAAATGCAAAATTTGTAGCTGCTCATAGTAGGGCAACCTACTAAATTGTCTGGGATAACTTTTCAGTCCCTGTGGAAGCCGACCATTAATTCCTTGACGACTTTCATGAAGCATATAAGTTAAAGAAATTAACAACGAAAATCATTGTCAATTATAACATGAGTAAACACAACACAATGTAAAAATATAAATTCAAAACATATCATATATGATAGATAAACAATTTGGTCTGATGTATAACCTTGACGAATAATTCTATTATATTCCAACTTCCATAGGTGAGGTGACATTCTTCGTGGTTTTGATGTAGTCTCCTCTTTCCCATTGAAAAGATGTTTTTCAGTAGTTCGATACTTATGATTTATATGGAGGAAGTGCCTATACTCATCAAACACCTGCTTTCCTAAACTTGTTGAACGACGAGATTTCATCTTTGGACCACAAATTAGATATGCAAATTTTCCCTTTGTTTGAAGACCTGCAAGATGATATATAATTGGATTAAATATGTCAATTTTTATAATTATATATAATGAATAGATTATTTTAAAAACATTCATGATATTTACTTCATCAAATTAAATATTGTTAAAGTGCAGTCGAACATTATAACATACCACAAAAATGTGTTAGCCCTGGGGCATCATGAATTGTCCATATAAGCATTGCATTGCATGGAATTGAAATTGTTTTTGTCCTATTGGTCTGGAGATGTCATACATAGTGATGCCATTCCATAACTTTAGTAACTCATCAATAAGAGGCTTGATATATACATTCATATCTTTAACTTGGTACTTACCTAGTTGAATGAACATAAATATTACATAATTATTATAACCATTTTATTGCAATATATATAAATTAATGTATTTGACTATTGAATGAAAAAATATAAGTCATTATGCAACAAATAAGAAAAATGAGATGCTACTACGTTAAAGAAAATTGATGTAAACAAATACCTGGAACAATCATTGACAACATTATGTGCTCCCTATTTATTGACATCCATGGAGGAATGTTATTGTTGATAACAAAAATATGCCACACTGAGTAAATAGATTTCAGCTCTCCAAATGGATTAACACCGTCCACTCCCAATGAAAGCCTGAGATTACGAGGTTCTGCTTTAAAGTGTGGCCATTTTTCCTCCATGTCCCTAAATGTAGAACCATTTACAGGCATTCGAAGAATGTCATCTCCACTTCTATTCCGTGCATGGTAATCCATCAATTGCGCTAAGCTTTCGCACCTAAATAATCATTGCATACGTGGAATAATGGGAATATAACGAAGAACCTTGCGAGGCACCTTTTTTGTTAGTTTATCTATTCGATATCTACTGATATGACATTTCAGGCATTCTGTTGCAAATTTCTATTGTTTATGATATATAATATGATCATTGGGACATGCATCTATTGCTTGATACTCCATTCTGATATCTTTCATAATGGCACATAAATCTCGATATGAGCGAGGTAAAATATTTGATGGTGGTAACAAAAATTCACCAATAAATCTAGAACAAAAAATAATTTGTTCATATAAAGAATATTAATGGTACATATTTCATCATTTATTTACTAGTGATGAACTAACAACAAGTAAAATAGATGAAAAAAGATGACATATATGACATACCTTAACATCTGTGAGATTGCTATGTTTGATAAACCATTCATAACCTTCAAGTTTAACAACAACAATACGACAGAGAGAAGAGTTGTTTCAGAGCCTTCATAAAGGGGCTCGTATGCCTTGTCAAGTATAGGTAAATCACAAACATCATCAAAGTCATCTTAATCATCATGATCAGCTCTGCCACTAAATGTGGCATGGATCAATGTATTCGTACCTTCATTTTCAACTGTGTTTTCTGGCACATAATCATCTTCTTCCATAGGATCATTAACTTCATCTTCGATATTCACAGCTCCATGTTCGTCCGCTTGCAAAACTACATTCTCCAGGCCGTGATAATCCATATCATATTCCCTAGGGCACCCCACCTTTATAATAATGATAAACACAAATAAACCATGATCATGATCAAGTGATTATATATATATATATATATATATATATAAAATGTTAAAACAATATAAACATTTACAAATTCAATCAATATAAACACATATAATGAACAACTTACCAATGGACAATAATCATGCCCCCTTCAACGTGACCATGTTGCCTACAATGTTTCTCTGTTGTGATTAAAAGTCATCTCGTCTTTAAGCCCTTGCAATTATTGCAAGGACAATAACATTTCCATCACCCTTTCTTTTCAATCTAGCCCACAATCTATCAAGTGTCTCTTCATTTTGTTCGGACTAATATTATCGACATGATTTTTCTTTACAAGGCTTGACTATTTAGATCTTCAAAAATATCAAACTCACACTCCAATAATTTTTAATCATAGACAGGTAACATAATCTAATAATTCTGATATTTTACACCAAAAAATTTGGCATGCAACCACCCCCAAAGAGAAGATAGTCTGAAGTTAATGACCCCAAAAACACTTTACAATGCTAATTCTAAAACTTATTAAATTATGATTTTACTATGATTTCCAACCGTTAAGACTCCTAAAATTAGAATATTGAACTTGATCACAAAATTCCTACAACAATGGAGGTAGCGAGCTAGTAAGAGCAAGTGACCCATTCCTAAGGAGCAACAAGTGGAATCATCATTGCTAATGTCAATACATATTTATCCTTTTAGTTAAAGATGCAATGTGTCACTTCTTATGATGAGCTTATCCTAGGGCCCTCAACATTGAGAGAGCCCTAATAAAACAACAGAAGCATTGGTAAGAGCATGATTAGGGTACAAACCCTAGGCCTCCATAGAAACATAAACAATAACTATAGCGGATTAGTGAGGTTGCAATACCAGAAAGATTGAGACATTGTAGGTAATAACAAAATCTTGCAATCTAAAGATTGTAGCCAATAACAAGCACACTATGTAGCTTAGTGACATTTATAAATGCAATCTATGGTAAGAAGAATGACAGTCACTTGAGATGTGACAGTCAAAAAGAGGCTGAGCAGTGACAAGATAATAAAGCTCAAACCTTGCATAGTAAAGTGGAGATTTTAACAGTGAGTTTCCTTACCCCCTTGCTGACCTTAAAGGTTTTTCAAATGCTTTTGGTAGTGTTAGACAAGGCAAATGCAATCAGGGAATGAATGTCCAAATGAAGTAACAATGGTAATCATAGGTTTCTTCTTAGCCATTAATATTTTATCTAATGGAGGTAGTGGATTGCATGTTTGAGCAATGTTTTGAGACTCACCAAAGATGGGAAAATAGTGAATAATACCTTGTGGACTGTGAAGTAGTGTCAATAAGGTTGAAAGATATTAAGAACTACAATACCATGAAACAATGAGTCCCCTATAGTAAGTAGGCAATCTATAGAGAATAGTTTGATTTTATAGAAGGATGCTCATGAAAGGAATCTTCAAGTGATAGTGAGTGAGCTGTTTGAGATTGCAGCTGAGGGTGCAACACCCAATCTTAAAGGAAGTTAGCAAAGTAGTAAATGTGCAAGAAAATTGAATCGTACACAATAAACAATTCACAATGTTATCTTCCATAATACCTTGAGTTTGAAGACAAAAATCTCATTGTATCTTCATGATGAAAGTGGTGACCTTAATGGTCAATCATTGGCAACCATGATTTTAAAACATGCTATTGTGCTTATGGAGGCAACATTTTAAGCAAGGCAATGAGTGGTGGTTTGGAACAATGGTAGGTATGAAGGACTTGCTTTATATGCATACTATGCAGTCTAGCTTAAGATAGCATTCTTAGAAGAGATTGAAGGTGGATTATGGAACTCAAGGGTTACCATGAAAAGGATTAAAGCAAAGACTGAGATCTATTTAAAATCCATGGTCATGAAGATATTAAAGATGTCACATGCAAAACCCTAGTAGCTGGAGTAATGAATACAGTGCCAAAGAGGATAGTGTGCTAGGGGCAGATTTAGGAGATCTCCATATTATCTAATTATAGGGAAATACATCATTTATTTATTTTTTTAATTAAAAGAAATCATTCTAAACCCTATATAGGATACATTGATACTTCAAAAGCCTCTGAAGGAATTTGAGATTATGCAAATATATGTCAAGTAACATTCATAAGGTTTAGAAAATCTTGATCACTCTCTAGAATAGCCCATTAAATATGGGTTGTGCTTGAATGCACTACATAATTGATATAACACAACCACTCTGCATATCAACCAGAGTTATAGGCTCTTTATTGCAGCAAGAGGTAATCACTCTTCGATCATGGTATAATTACATCCTAACCTATTGAACTTGAGACAACCTGAATGCACCCAATGATGATTGACACCTACATTATACAACCTGAATTAACTACATTATATGAGTGCCTCCATTTCTATCACAACATAGCCACATTAAACTTGGGTCACACATAAATGCATCCTGTATTTGTTATAGCACAACTGTGCCACATGACCAATACAGTTATGGATCACATAATTACAGTCACAAGAATCTGTTCCTTGGTTGTGATCCTATGTTGATTCCACACAACAAAATCTGGACATGAAATTCTCAAAACCCTTAACCTCTAAAACTGAAATCTGATGAGATGTTGCTTTAAAATATGATTTTCAAACCTGGAACTACAAATATGACTTCACAGCTGAATTCTACAAAAAGACAATGACTACCCTCAACCTGGCGATATCTTCTTGAATTTTTTCTGATTTCTCCCAAGAAAATCGTCCTTAGTTCTCCACAAACTGTCTCAAGTAGAGCAAAACACTGTCGCAATAAATTAGGTGCGAACTCACTTTTCTTTATGTCGGTCACAATTTGATTTTTTTAAATTTTTCAGGTTTGTCAAAAATTCGATGAAAATAATAGCCGACATTTCGATGAACCCCAGGTTCATTGAAATTTCGACGAACGTCGGGGATAAACTTTCAAAAAATTGGAAATTACACATCAAATTTTACAAGCACCCGATGAACATCAAATTTTACATATTTCGTCAGACAATTTCGTCGTATTTTGTAGTCAAATGTATTAGTGTGTGGTGACAGCGACATGGTTGCTACATTAAGAGCAATATGCATTTCGTATTCACCACACCCCTTGTCAATGATCTGGATTTTTGTGACTGTAGGATTGATAGTGGAAGATGGAATGGTTGTCATGGTGGAGGGTGGATTAGCGGATGATGACTGGGATGCCCCCATTTCAACCCCAAGATACTAATGTAAATGGAGAAAGGATGCTTCTAAAGCACGACAATATTCAAATGGTTGGGGGTCAGCATAAATGGTGACCTCTTGTCCATTGACCGAGAATTTTAGACACTGATGGTACATGGAGGGGACAAATTGCATAGCATGGAGCCATGGGCGGCCAAGGAGGAGATTATACGACAAGTCTAGATCCAGGACATGACAGGTAGTGTACTGAACCACAGGTCCCACTTGGATAGGAAGACTGACAATTCCCTCTGAATTCCTTTCTGCATTATCATAGGCCTTGATCGTGATGATCTGATTGCTTAAATCTTCTTGAGTATACCCCACCTGTTTTATGAATTTCATAGTACATAGATTGAGGGTAGAGCCATTATCTACCAAGACCCTTTTTATTTTATGGTGGGAAACCACGACTTCGATATGCAAGGGGCGATTATGAATGACATCAATATTTGGCATGTCATTCTGGCTAAAGTGCAACTGATAAGATAAAGCTAGGTGTCCTACCAAAGCTTGGAATCGTGTGGGGTCAATGTCATTAGGTACATGGATTTGTTGTAAGGCTCTGTTGAGGATTTATTGATGTATAGGAGAAGACTTAAGCAAATCCAAGATGGAGATATGAGCGGGGGTCTTTCCTAAGTGATCAAGGATGTTGTACTAAGAGCTTACATGAGTTAATTGGGCGGGTGCAGAGGCCATAGGGACAGTGATGTGGGCTCGTCGTGTAGTAACTGCAGATTGAGGGTCTTTGGATTTGACATGTATCATATATACACGAGGTTCTACCTGCTCAATGTAATGAATAATACCCTCGTAATTGAGTTGTAAATTCTTATAGCTTACATTATTTGTGCTGTTGTCTTGGGGATTGTTGTTGGAGTTTCTTGCGCCTTGACTATGGTTTGGAAAGGCGTTTTGATATATCTGCAATTGAGCATTAGACGATGAAGCTTGACTGGTGTCAACTTTGATATCTCCTTGATCAATAAGATCTTGGACATAGTTTTTCAGCCCTTGACACTTATTCAAAGAGTGTCCTTTGATTTTATGGAACTCACAATATTCATTTTCCCTAAACCATGCAAGCTTGGGTTTGGATTTGTCTAGTGGTTTGGTGATAGGATACATAATTGGATAGTTGATCTGTAACAACTTATTAAAGATGACACTCAGGGGTTCTCCTAATTGACTATATTGGCATTCAGTGTTCCCCTGGCTATTTTGATTTGACTGTTGAGGAGGACGAGGTGCCCCCTGAGGTACAGATATGGTGTTAGGTACAGACGGTTGTTGTCTCTGGAATGTATTAGCCACTTGGACGTGTTTAGTATCAGTCACGCTGTCATTCACTGCGTTCTTGTTCTTGTTCCAAAAATGTGGCTTATCTCTAAATTACCTTTCTTTATCATGGCTATGTATTTTGATGTGCCCTTTGGCAACAAGGGCACGTTCAAGGATAGGTCCCTTTTCCACTATTTCTGTGAAAGTGGTGACACAATGTAACCTAAAGTTATGAGCCATGTCAGGATGAGAGTTCTCCACGAAGAGAGTGACCATGTCCTTCTCTTTTAGAGGGGTTTTCATTCAACTTGCTAGTGCACACCACCTTTGAAGGTAGCTAGCAAAGGTTTCACCCTCATGTTGTTTCTCTTTGAGGAGATCTACAGTGTTAGTGTCCCCCAAATTGAAGGAGAAGTAGGAGACAAATTTTTCTGACAGGTCCGTAAAAGATTTTATGGACCCACGTTCGAGGCTCATGAACCACTCTAGGGAATTTCTTGTTAGGCTTTGTGGAAATAGGAGCAAGAGATAGTTGTCATTGTGCATAACTTCTTGACACTGGGAGTAAAACTCCTGTAAGTGGGCCTTGGGATCCTTGTTCCCCCTGTATTTGTCGAATTTTGGTATTTCAAAATGTTTAGGGAAGGGGATCAATGAGATGGAGGGATCGAATGGATATGGGCATATGTCCTTGAATTTGAATGATTTTTTTCCAGTCCCTGCCTAAAGATCTTTTAGAGCGGCTTTAATTTCAAGAAAATCCGAGTTGACTAGTGGTGGGTTGGACGGATATAGATGGTAGGATGATAAAGGATCCCACTGAGAGAGCATCAGATTGTTGAGATATGGATTCTGATAGTGGGATGATGACATCCCTTGTTGGTAAGCCAGAGGATTTTGTTGATATAGGGGTTGTTGTTGTGAGGTATAGTATGGATTCGCTTGATAAAAAAGGGAGGGAGGCTGCTGAGGAGCTTGAATGTGATGTTGTGGGTTGACCTGTTGATATTGAGGGTATTGCTGTGATTGTTGGGAGGCTGCATATGGTGGTGGCTGTTGGGACTGCTGTTGGTAATAATGATGTGGTGGTGGTTGTTGATGTGATGTGAGATGTTGCTTGGGCCGAGACGGCATGTTGTATTATGTTTGAGCTCGCGGTCATAGGATGGATGCAAGAAAGGGGGATATGGTCTGAGTGGGAGGTCGAGAAAGATTGCTTTGCAACTGGTATGGTGGTTGTTGTGAGGAAAATAACAGTTGTTGTTGTTGGGGCGGCTGAGATAACGTAGGGAGATTTTGCAAGGGAGGTTGTTGGGTACCGAAGGGGACATTCAGAGGTGGTAGATTAGATTGGGGGGCTGTGGAGATGCATATGAAGGCGATGGAAGGTTTATAGCCCCGGAAGGTGGAGGTAACGCAGTGAAAGGGGTGCCCCCAGTGTTGACAGGAGGTGGATTTGAAGGGGGTGGTGCCGGTAGCATTAGTTGTTGTGGTTGTGGGATGTTTTGTGGCATGCCAAAGGCAAAAGGATCATTTGGATCAGTGGTTTGGGGTGCTCCTATGATTGAGATTATGGGATGCGGGGGATTGCTAACGGGATACAGAATGGCGTTGCCGAATTCAGGTTGATGCCAACCTTCTACGAGAGGAACATTAGGGACATATGAACTATTTGGTGCGTTGTGCGAACCTTGGGGTATGTTAGGTGTGGAACCGCTATACTTGGATAGGTCAACACCTGATGGTAGCTTGAGACCCTTTTCAATTAAGTGAGCCAAGATTTATTCCCCATGTTTTTTGAGAAGGAGATCTGTCATTTGTAAATTGATCAGGTTACTAAAGTGTTCCTCAAATGTAATTTCGGGTTGAATGACCATGTTTTCATCCCTGGGGGGTGATGTGTTTTGTCCATTGATATTGGATTGTGATGATGTACCATTGTGTGGATCCTAAGAGATGTTCACATCGTTATTGGGGTCTTGTGAGGCATTAACTATGTTGTTCGGATCTTGACGGATGTTTGGTTGGGATTGTTGTTCAACCATTTTCTTTGTTTGTGACCGGGTTTGAACGAGCATGCAAGATGATATGATGGGATATGATGCTAGAATGACCTTGGCGATGAAAGAATTGATTTGATTTGATGATTGATTAGCCGAAGAGGATGTGGCTCGATAGGATTGATTTGATTTGACCAAAGTGGACTGGGTTGATTGGTAGATAATGAGTCGATCTGAATTGGATGATATAACGATTCGATTTGGATTGATGATTGATTAGGATGAATGATAGTGATCAGAATCTGAAACCAAGTTCAAGAGTGATCCTTGGTAACACTAGGTGTTGATTAATTGATTAAAGGGGGGATGTACGATAACGACATCGAATCCAACTTGAGATAGAAGTGGATTGATTGGGCCGACAAGGATGACCGACTTAGGACAGATGACAATCCAAAGTTGGTTTTGATGGATGACGATTAGAGATGAACACCTAGGTCAATTTGGATAATTGCTCTAATGAGGTTTCAATGGGATACCGATGGTCTGAAATGTGGAAACGATAATCAGAATGTGGGTTTGAAATGGGTAAATGAGGACTCTAAATGGGTGAACAAATGCATGAGCTGAGGGGATGAATGTTTAGGATGGTGAACAGATTCCCAAAATGGGTGCACAGATGTTCGAAACGAGGAGACGAGTGATTAAGATGGTGAAATCAAGGTCCCAAATGATAAAGTGGATGAAAAAGTAGAACAATCAAGGGTCAGGTTCACCCCTGTGAAGGGCAGCTCTGCCCAAGGAACAAAAGATGGTCAAATTTGGTCAAAATAGGCTTGAAAGAGGTGGGTCAAAGGTCAAGTCCGCCCAAGGAGTAAAAACTGGTCAAATTTTGTTAAAACAAGCCTGAAAGGGGTGGATCAACAGGTCAGGTCCGCCCCTGGATGGGTCAGGTCTGCCCAAGGAGTAAAAATTAGTCAAAATTTGTTAAAACAGGCCTAAAAGGGGTGGATCAATAGGTCAGGTCTGCCCCTGGATGGGTCAGGTCTGCCCAAGGAGTAAAAATTGGTCAAAATTTGTTAAAACAGGCCTAAAAGGGGTGGATCAACATGTCAGGTCCGCCCCTGGATGGGTCAGGTCCGCCCAAGGAGTAAAAACTGGTCAAATTTTGATAAAACAGGCCTAAAAGGGGTGGGCCAATAGGTCAGGTCCGCCCAAGGAGCAAACATTTTTACAGAGGAGGGAAAATTCGGCTGTGCAGAGGTCAGGTCCGACTGTTTGTCAGGGAAAATCTGACTGTTTGTAGGTTTAACTTGAATTTTGACAAAAATAATTTTGACAAAAATACTAAGGCAAAGGACTGAAAACACCACAATCATGAAAGAAATGGATATGGCCGAATTAGACAATCACTAGTTTCGCACAAAAAAGACAAATCAGACAATACAAACCTAAGTCTAGTAGAGAGGGTAAGGCCAACAAAATCTTCTAATCTAGGATGAACATGGTTACTAGGGAGTCCTCGATATACACCCAGAACGTGAGGCCCAAACCGTGAACACTAACCTATTACAAGCGTGAGTCAGGAACCTTAAAAGCTCGTACCAACTCTTCACATCATCTCGATGCTTCGTGAATTACAACATGGTTGGATTGAGGTACAAATTTTGCTCTCCCCCTTTATATACCCCATCGGTACGCGTGGTTGGAATCATCCCTTGGGGTGATGAAATCCCCAAGCAGGTCCCGCTAAGAAAAATAAAAGAGGTGGACTCAAAATACGTGGTAAGCTACAATTTCTCGTCACCCAGGATCATCGAATGGCGCAAGGGGATTGGATACGTCAAATAGCTTACCCACAAACATGACAAAAAAGGTTGATTAAAATATTCTAGTTAAACTATGTTCCTAAATTAGGGGTTAAAAACCCTTAAAAAAACCAAAAAGATTGCTAAAAAGTGAAATTTTACCTTCTGGAAAAAACTGTCTAGGGAAAATCTGGCTGTCTGTCAAGGAAAATCTGGCTGAGTAGGTCAAATCTAGTTGTCTATTAGGGAAAATCCAATTGTTTGTCAGGGAAAATCCGGCTGAGTGTCAGGTCAAATCTAATTGTCTGCAGGGCAAATTTGGCTATCTGCAGGTTAGGTCTGCCCCTCCATGAAAAGCTTTCCAAAAACAACTTCTGAGCTCTGTGGAGGGCAGGTCCGCCCCTGGGCAAGGTCAGGTCCACCTGTGGAGGGAAGGCCTGCCTGTTTGTCAGGTTAGGTCCACCCCAAGAAGGTCAAATTCACCCCTTTGTAGGTCGTGTCCGCCCGTCTATAACCTGTACCTACAAAAATTAGAAGAAACAACAAATGTGAAAGGAAGAGACTCGTTTGTGGGTCCCACCGGGTGTGCCAAAAATGTGATAGGGTGAATTTCAGTGCTAGAATACAAACATCAAACAAAAGAGAGAAAATAACACTAAAAACACTCTACACCTCAAGATTAGCCTAGTTGGATTCAATACAAAATAAAATGGAACTTTTTACCTTGTCTCGAATCGATCCTTTGGTTGGCCCTTCGATCTTTGGTGTTGTATGCTCCTTGGATGGTAAGAGATGTGAGCTATAAGGTGGAATGAGGATAAAAAATGAGTGAAAGTGGATGCAAATGAAAAAATGGCTAAGTATGGTTTGAGAATTTTTTTTTGCAAGAGTTTGGCTACTATGAATGATCTCCCCCCAAAATGAGAGAAAAAAGGGGGTATTTATAGAGATTTTGGAATTCTCTAGGGAAATGGACGGTCAAGATTGAGCCACCAAGATCAAGATGTAGGGTTAAGGTGAGTTGAGAACTCACAAGCCCTCACATCTTGACATGTGGCATGTGAAGTGGCTCAAAAAGGTGATGTGTACATGAGGTGGAATGATAGTACATGACATGGAGAAGGTACATAGTACCTTGGGATTGGGACAAGATCTCCTCATAAAGGAGGTCCTTATCCCCATGTAGGTGAAAGGATATTTGAGGAATTAAAAATTCTTCAAATATTCTCATGGGGATGAGAGAAGGAATTTAAAATTCCTTTAAATGCATTGGGGGATTAAATGTGAATTAAAAATTCACATGGGAAATGGAGTGCCTTGTTCAAAAAGAGAAATTTTTTAATGAAGTTGACTAAGGACACATTCCATAAATGATATGGGGATTAGAGATGACCTAATTAGGTGATTAAGGTTGTGCAAGTACTTGATTAGACTAATTAATGACATGTTAGAGGCAAGTGGGAAATGATGGAGGATGTGACCCTAATGATGATTAAGAGTGTGTACATCTTAATCATAAATTAATTATGACTAAGAAAGAGGGTTAGATTGCTAAGAGGGATTAGAGGCCAACTTGCAAAAGTTGGAGGATGTGACAATGAGAGAGAAAATAAGGAATTTTAAAAATAAATTTAAAATTCCAAAAGATAATATGACTAAATTAAATAAAGTGATGCATTTATTTAATTTAGAGAGGAAAGAGGGGAAAAGTATTTATTAAATTAAATACTTTGGGAAACCTTATGTAAGATACCAAAATATTAATTAAATGAATGATTTAATTAATACTGGCAAAGAGGACGATTTAAATGAGCAAAGGGATGATTAAGGAGATGAATTTGACCATATGGAACTGGTCAAATTTGGATGTCTACAGTTAGAATAATGGATGCTAAATCATCCAGTGAAGCTATGCACACTTCAAAGGATCTTGCCAAGAGAAATTACACCACACAAAAAGTGTTGCAACTTAGGGCTGCAAAGAGAGATTGATATTGATCTACAACATTAGATCATAGATTGATATTTGATTGATATATTACAAATGAACAAGTTGCCTGATTATATAGGCAAGAATGAAAACCTAAGATGCATGAGATGTTTCCATGCATCATAATCTAACATGTGACAACATGTGAACCCTATCTAGATGATTATTAAATGTTGAGATAAGTTCTAGAATGACAAATCATCTTCTAGAAGGAATCTTATCCCTAAAAAAATGGAAGGGGATATTACCCCATTATTAAATGATTTATTAAAATGCAACCTAGGACTAAATGATATATGACCTAAGTTAACTTATGCAAGTGTAATAAATAATTAATTGCACTAACACCCCCCCATAAGTTCAACTTAGGGAGGAAAATGCAATGATTATGCAGAGATGATTGATGATAGATGATGATGATGGGTTATGGCTAAGAGGCCATGTTAGGTACCCATGTACATGAGGATGCAAAAAATATCCCACAACTAGAGAAAAGGGGAAAACCCAGTGGGAACAAAACCCCTCTCCAAAAAGGAGATGAGAATGCAAAAATGTGAGATAGGATGGGAAGGATGGAGGAATCCCAAATACCCTCAAGGACACCATCCGTCACATGGATACAATACAATCAAAAGCCCCCCATAGGAGGGAAAGAGAGAGACAATATATCCCCCCAGAAGATGTAATCACCTGCAAAGATGGTAAGTGTCTGAAGACAAAACATGATCCAATGTCGACAAACAACTTGTCTCCCTTTCAGAAGAAAAAAAACCAAGTGCAAGTGTAGGGATGCTTCCCATTCCAGATAGGAATTGAAGGAAGAAAGGATGAATGTGGATGCCGATGATGTCTCAAAACTCTGCTCATGTGTCTCCTTGCTTGAAGATGAAGATGCCACAATCAATGAAGAAGGTGACAAACCAAGACAATGCGAAAACTAATGTTGAACAATATCCAAAGACAGTGTAATGGATGTGATGGAGACTTGATATCCCCCCTAAATGAAGTGTCCTCAAAACCACTGAAAGAAGTCTAAAGAAAATCTAATGGTAGATGCTGAAGAAACCTCAAGTCCTAAATGGAATGAAAGGGAAGAAGTCTCATATATGAAATATCTATATAGAGGAGTGATATCCCCTCAAGAATGTCCTCCAAACTTGTAGAGGTAGCCAAGTCAGTGATACCTGAAACGAAGCCATCCTGTGTGATGTCAAGTCTGGAAAAATGAATGTGTCTTGATGAGTGATGATGGTGGAAGTCTCAATCAATGAATCTGGACAAGGAATCATTGAATGTGAAGGGATACCAACTGTCTTTGATAAAGAAGAAGCACCTGAAGGAACCTTGTCAACCTCTTTGAAAAGATCAAGGCAATCAACTCCCTGTACAACAATATCATTATGAGGTACCTGATCTGAAGAGTGAAATTCTGAATCATGACCACCAGAAAATGGTGGAGTTTCTGAATATCCATATATCTCCCAAAGCTTAGTCCAAAGGATGTGAGGACAATCACAATGATCAATAGCATTCAAAACATCACAATCAACTTGCATGTCAATGATATCCAAAACAATGTATCTGCTGCAACTCCAAGAAAATTCATGAATACCTTCACTCGAGTGCAGAACTATACCAAACATATGTGGCAACAAATCAAGTGATTGGAGATGGTGGCTGATCCCGTCTTGCCATTGCTTATAGTTACCCTTATGCAACATAACTAGAGAAGGAGTATATGCAAGCCCCATAATGAACTTTCTCCAAAAAAACACAAAGACACTAACCTTCAACTACAAAGAAAGACTTCCAAAGATGATGTGCAACTGAAGTAATGCTACCTGGATCAAAAAATCTTGTCCCAAGCTTCAGAATAACTAGGTTATTGATCAAATGCACCAAATTGAAAAAATATCATGTAAGAGTACCTGGAGCTAAAAATGATCAAGGGCTCTAGACTGATAAAAAAAGCTCTGAATCACCTTCCTAATGCCACTGGAATCACTGAAATTCGACAATCTGATGAGAAGTTATGATCCTTTATGTCCAAACTAGGGTTTTGAATTCAATTAGCTGTAGAATTTTTTGTGAGAAAAAATTCATAGAATAGATTGCACCACTAGAAATTAGACGAAATTCTCTTTTTGATGGTATCTCGTTTGTTGATTTTTGACACTGTGGGTGAAAGTTATGATAAAATGAAAAAAAGGCCTTGATTTGGCACTTCGCAGGCTAAATCGGTGCAAAATTTAAGCACCAGGAGCTAAAAAAAATGGCCCCCGGTTGCTGATATGACCAAGGGGCAGGCTGTGGAAAAAAAAGGATAGCCATTGAATCTGGTGGCGGTGGGGTGAAGCAACCAAGCAAAGGTGATGGAAGGGGTGGCACTGCTCCCTATAGCTGACCCCACGGTCGTCGGCGGGAACCACGCCATTGACAAAGTCGGCGGTGAAGACTTCGTCTGGTGGGAGGATGCTCCGGTCGGAATGACGTCAGTGATAAGGACTCCAATGGTGAATGGGGACCAAAGTGCCAGTGAAGAAGATGACATCAGTGGGGTCGACCCCCCAAATGGGCCGACAATGTTGGTAGCGTCCGGTCACATCACAGACGATACTCTTGCAAACAATAAAAGCAGTCGACCAATGAAATTCCTTATGCAGACTTTGAATTGAATGGCCAAAAAATAAAATTTTGAATGATGCAGAAAGCAATTCAAAATTAAATTTTGATTATATTTCAAATGCCGACCAAAGATTTTATATGCTACTGATAGAAAATATAATCTTACGGAATAAAAAATCAAACCCCCTTTGATATGCCGATAGTGATGTATAGTATGCCAATGGAGAAAAAATACAAAACCTTATGATTTATATGCCGACTGAAAAATTAAGCTGATGGAAAAATAAATCAAACCCTTATGCATGCTGAAAAAATATTTGATGCCAACTGCAATTAAAAAAGAGGGTCGATTTGATTTATTTTTTTGCAAACTTTAGAAATTTCCCATAAATGAAAAATGGCCTTCAACTAATTTTTTTTTCCTCAGAGGACAACTAACCGGGATGATTTTTTGCTACAAATTATATAGATAGTACGATTGATTTTGCAAACCCTAAAAATACCTCTGATGGCTCCTGGGTTGATGTATCCGATTTTGATGATTGGGAAGGCGATCCTAGGGTTTTGAGGCCTTCTGAAGACAATGGTGAGCTCAGATCTGACTCGATCTGCTTCAAAAATTAGCTTGGTCCCCAGGTGGAAACACGTAGCCTTTAATGGAAACCTTCAGCCTACAAGAATCTCTCCAGCCCAACTTTCTTGATCCTATGATGAACTCTCAATGGAATGGCTCTGATACCATGTTAGAATAATGGATGCTAAATCATCCAGTGAAGTTGTGCACACTTCAAAGGATCTTTCCAAGAGAAATTACACCACACAGAAAGTGTTGCAACTCAGGGCTGCAAAGAGAGATTGCTATTGATCTACAACATTAGATCATAAATTAACATTTGATTGATATATTACAAATGAACAAGTTGCCTGATTATATAGGAAATAATGAAAACCTAAGATGCATGAGATGTTGCCATGTGTCATAATCTAACAACATGTGACAACATGTGAACCCTATCTAGATGATTATTAAATGTTGAGATAAGTTCTAGAAGGACAACTAATCTTCTAGAAGGAATCTTATCCCTACAAACATGGAAGGGGATATTACCCCATTATTAAATGATTTATTAAAATGCAACCTAGGACTAAATGATATATGACCTAAGTTAACTTATGCTAGTGTAATAAATAATTAATTACACTAACAGATATTTCATTTGGTTTGGAAGTGATCCAATACTAAGCACATGTTGATTTTGTAGTTGAGGTTTATATGAAGGAGGGTAAAGAATCAATTGTGGTGTAATTGAATCTATTGTGTTTATTAATCTTTGAAATTTTGAAGCTTTTGGAGTCTTAGTGGATGATTTAGATGAGATGAAATCATCAAGGGCTTCATCAAAATCATCACTGCTAAAAGGCTCATCATATGCATAGAAAACTTGTAGAAAAAGATACAACATGATTAGATTGTTGTTTTTCTCCAAGAGATTAACTACAACATTAATTATAAGGTTTAATTTTATGTTTATTCTCCTTAAGAAAAGTTATAATCAAACACAACAAATCAGGTTTGTTATAGACATAGTTTTCAAAAAGATGTTTTAGAATTGCACAAAAAAGACAAATAGTAGTCTATATCTAAAAGTTGGTTAAAATTAAGCAGTTCAAGGGTGCTAACACCCTAGACCAAAGGTATGAGCTTTTGAAGTTTTGAAAATTTTGGAAACTGATATATTAAAAAGAGGTTTGGGATTGTGACAATCTAGGTCTAATACAATTCTTTTTCCATTTTCCCCAATTTTTTAAAATATGACCTAATGCAATGAACTAGGGTTTGCAATATTTCCAAAAATGCTCTTATTTTCCACCAATTCATGCAATAATTTAGAAATTTTATGCAATTTATCTATAGATTTGTTGTATTATTGAAATTCAAATGAACAATATTTCAAATCTTTTTGGATAAAATGAAACAAACACACTTTCTTTTCAATACAATCACACTTTTTGCAAACATAAAGAGACTCAATTTTGGAAATTATTTTGATTGACAATTTCATATCTAAGGAACAATAAATCATAATTTTTTCCAAGTGTAGGATATGTTGGGTTCACAAAAATGTGATATGGAGAAAAGAGATCCTAGACCTAGTGTAAAGATTACTAAGATCAATCTTTCTTCACATCAACATTAGAAGCCAAGAAGACAAGGTAATAAGATTGGATAACAACCTAAAAGAGAGCCAATCTACCTTGAACTTGGTTCTTTTGTTGTCTTGTAAATTGATTGAATTTAATGTGGATTTAATTGATTTAAATAACTACGACACCAAATCTAAAAATGTAATTTATTTGTGTAGACAAAAAATAAAAGTCACATATTGAAGACAAATCTAAGAAGGGTAGATTTTTGTGCACCTGTTCTACAAATTTGAAGCTAAATTGGGAGGTCACGGGTGTTGGTGCCCTTGATTGAGAAGTGTAGATCCTGATCTACAACTTTTTGGCCTGAAACCTATAGGTTTTCACTCTACTCTTTCACTCTACAAATTGTTGTCTTTGGATACGAATCTATAAAATCACAACAAAGAGGGGGAAAGGGGTGTCTATATAGGAGTTTTCTTTGATCAAAACCTCATTTTGGTATTTTTACCTCCATAAATAACCGATTGATTAACTAATAGAATGTGTATGTACTCCTAACCTTAATTGTGTCTAAGGATGTAATTATATAAGATGAGAAAAATCTAACTCAAGTGTGTTAGAGAAGGATTAATAAATGAAACAAGCAAGATCAACGCAAGAGAAAGTCAAATACCCTAGGGAAAATCCAAATATGCAAATACCTTACTTCAGGCAACAAGGAGATCAAAGTATGAAGATGAGAACACTTTGAAAATAAATCATTAGGTTCTTGAAGGAAGCCAAAGCTATCTCCAAAACCTAGATTCCATCATGTCCTTCCATTGACATCAAAATCCAATCATTGTGTTAGCTTGATTAATTATGAAACTTGCCTTGTAAATCTATAAAAATGGTCGTATTTTGGTAGATCTTTGTTGTATTGTAATTGCTTCTTTTAATTTGAAATAATAATTCATGTATTTATAGTGGAACATAGGAATAAATTAAAGTGTAGGCTAACTCATATACTTTCAATTTTTAGGAGTAAATTACCACCAATACCCAAATCTGAATTCACATCCCTAAAATTAGAGACCGAAAAAATGGAAAATTAAATTTTCTAGGAAAAACACCTGAATAGGGCGCTAGCACCCCCATCTAACTCTTTTGCACGCATTCAAATATGATTTACAAGTTTAGGTTTTGCTTAATCAAGAATTATTAAAAAAACACTTGTTGAGGTTAATTTGATGAAATATGATTGATAAGGCACTTTTTAGGGTAGCACTAACATGTTCTCCTAGGTTGATAGGAAAGGTCAAGGCTAGGTAATGTCTCTGAAATGCATTCATGGAGAGGATACTAAAGAAAGTTCCAAATTGCTGAGAAAATGTGTCTCAACCTTGCAATTACATAAGGTACTATTGATACATAAGGTACTGTTCATCTGATGATGAAGGGTGGGGGGCGTGGGGGGGATCCCCCCCATGAGGGGTCTCAGGGGATCATCCCCTAATTGGGGTCCTAGAGTAGCACACCTTGGTGAGGGCTCAGGGGTAGCACCCCCGAAAGGAAAATTTTATTTATATTTTATTATTGTAAATCCATACCATTCATCATTATGTATCATATTTGATAGTCGATATTTTATTAGCTTGACTTGCCCTAGAAGGCAACCCTATTTTATGAGGGTGTTATATTCCAACTATGTATTGTGATGTATTTTGAGAGTCTGATAGCGGTTGTGTTGCCTCTGGATTTCTGAGTGGTGATATTCCTATGAGAAGCTTGCTCTGCAAGTATATTGTAATCTTTGTGATTTCTAAATAATATATTAGGAAGCTTTTGGAGTGTAGGGTTTTTATCCCAAAATGGTTTTCCCCATGTAAATCACTATGTTGTGGTATGCATGATATTTATGTCAATTTCTATTTAAGTTTCTGTAACTGTTAAAGATCTGTAAAAGTTTTACATTCTTCTCCTTGCAAGATTAGTGTAGGAATTTGTTTCACTACCTTAGCTTCCTTACAAGTGGTATTAGAGCTTGATCACCTTTGGTTTCAATTTTGGGTTGTTGGGTTTTTTGAACTAATTCAGATTTGAGTGGGAGCTTGTGCAAAAGACACTTTGTGACCTTGTTGCAAGAATTTTTAGATGGAAATTTCATCAGGGAGAATAGAGGTGGATAAATTTTCTAGAAATAATTTTAAAAAGTGGAATTTGAAGATGGATGATCTGTTGATAGATCAAGATCTATGGGATGTTATTGATGAGAATGTTCCAAGGCCTACAAATCCTACTAAAACTGTGAGAAATATAATGTTATGGACCGTAAATCCAAGGGTCTAATCAGATTGTGCTTGGAAAACTCTATTTTAATCAATGTCCATGAAGAGATCTCTGCACAGAAACTATGGAAGAAGCTTGTTAAGATTTATCAAACAAAATATTTAGTGAACAATATTTTCTTGAGGAAGAAATTGTATTCCTTAAGAATGGAAGAGAGTGGATGAATTACAGAACACCTAGAAGCATTTAATATGTTGGTGGCTCAATTGGCATCGGTTGGTAACAAAATGGATGAGGAAGAGAAATGTCAGATCCTGCTTTGTTCTTTGCCTGATTCATGGGATTCTCTTGTTATGGCTATTGGGAGTACTTCTATTATATTGAAGAATGAAGATGTGGTGGGTTCTTTGATTTCTGAAGAGATGAGGAAGGAATCCATCAGTGCCAAGGAGGCCCTGAATGTTTGTGGAAGACCTAAGGAAAAAGGAAAGAAGAATGAGAAGTGTGACAAATCCAAGTCCAAGGGAGATCTAAGTCTCCTTGAAAGTCCAAAGTTATTTGCTGGAACCACAATAGGCCTAAACATGTTCATAAGGACAATAAAGAAGAAAAGAAGAAGAAAAATAAGAAATTTGATTATGATTCCGAGTCCAAGAAGGAAGATGGTGACACATTCATTGCAGCTTTGGCAACTCATGCAGGTAATGATGCATGGTTAATTGACTAAGGTGCATCTTTCTATATGACCTTTAATAGAGATTGGTTTCCTAAATATGAATAGTTTGATGAAGGTAAGGTGTACTTGGGTGATGATTCTCATTTAGACATTGTTGGTTGTGGTAAACTTAAAATTAGGTTTCTTGATGGTAGAATAAAGAGGATTAATGGTGTGTTGCATATCCTTGGTTTAGCATGAAATTTTTTATCTGTGAGAAAACTAATAGATGTAGGTGTGCAAGTAGTATTTTATGATGTAGGATGCAAGATGGTTAGAGGTGCTATGGTGATTGCTAGAGGTGTTAGATATGGCACATTGTATAAGCTTGATGCATGCACTATTGAGTGCAATAGAACTTATGTGAAAAGAAAGTCTATGGAAGAAGCGAGTGTTTCACCTTTAGCAGATGGTCATGGATTTTGGGTACGCAAGGGTGCTATTTCTTCTAAATCAAAGTTATTTTTAGAGAAAACTATGTTATGGAACTAGAGACTTGGCCACATTGGAGAAAAGGGTCTAAGGACCTTGAAAAAAAACCTTGATGAAGGTCTGTCTAATTGTAATCTTGAATTTGATTTTTGTGAGAATTGCATTTATAGAAAACACAACTGTGTTCAGATTTACTCGACTTCTCATAAATCTTGTGGTGTATTGGATCTTATTCATTATGATGTGTTTGGTCCTGTAGATGTTCCTTCAATTTGTAAATCCACATATGTTTCATTTATTGATGATTATAGTAGGACATGGGTATATTTTCTAAAGAGTAAATGACATGGGTATATTTTCTTAAGAGTAAATCTAAAGTTTTTAGTCAATATAAAGAATTTAAATCAATGGTTGAGTTGTAGATTGGAAAGAAAATAAAATGTTTGAGGACTGATAATGGTAGTGAATTTTTCTCTAATGATTTTGATAGATTCTATAAAGATTATGGTATTCATAGACAAAAGACAACTCCATATTCTCCACAACAGAATGGAGTTGCAGAAAGAATGAATAAGACACTGATGGAGAAGGCTAGGAGTATGTTGAGTGGTGCTAGTCTAGAACAAAGGTTTTGGGTTGAAACTATTACCACTGCTTGTTACCTGATTAAGAGGCCTCCTACATTAGCTCTTGTTGATAAGATGCCTATAGAGGCATGGTCGGGTTGCAAGCCTTCATTAAGACATCTTAGAGTTTTTGGTTGTGAGGCATATGCACATGTGCCAAAGGAGAAGAAAACAAAGTTAGAGAACAAGGCTATGGAATGTATCTTCATTGAATACAGTTATGGTGTGAAAGGATACAAGCTTTGGGATCCCGTTGCACAAAAGGTAAGACATAGTAGAAGTGTTATTTTTAGAGAAAATTAGCCTTCTTCTGTTACATTGCAGCCAAAACAAAGTTAACAAGAAGATGTGATTCAATTTACTTCTACACTTAAGAAAGTTGAATTGAGGCCCATGGATAGACAAGAAGTTGAGGAGAGCTCATATAGCTCTGAATCTTTAGAAGAGGAGGAAGAACCTCCAACTCAACCTATTTGTAGGTTTAAAAGGTGAAAAAACCCATCTAAAAGGTATTCACTTGATGATTGGAGATGTATTTTTCCTTTGAATACTAACATGGATGAACCTAGATCAGTAGAAGAGGCATTAGGTATGAATGATGCAAAATCCTAAAGATTGCTATGGATGAAGAAATGGAAGCTTTGAAAAAGAATGATACATGGGATCTTGTACCATTGCCTAAAGGATGAACACCTGTTGATTGCAAATGAGTGTTCAAGAAAAAGATTGGTTTAGATGGAAGTATTGAGAAATGCAAAGAAAGGTTGGTTGCAAAAGGTTACTCTCAAGTTGAGGGTGTTGATTATGGTGACATTTTCTCTTGTTGTGAAAATGACATCCATTAGATTTTTGTTTTCTATTGCTGTTACTTATGATTTAGAGGTTGAGCAAATGGATGTGAATTTTTTTTTCCTTTATGGTGACTTTGAGGAGGATATTTATATGACACAGCCAGAGCACTATGTGGTGAAAGGTAAAAGTAAATTGGTTTAAAAATTGAAGAAATATTTGTATGGCCTAAAACAAAGTCCTAGGATGTGGTACCATAAATTTTATACATATGTGTTGAGTTTGGGATTTGAGTGTTATAAATCAAATAATTGTGTTTATTATAAAACTGATGGTGATCGTTTCCTGTTTATATCATTATATGTTGATGACGTGTTATTTATTTGTAGAGGGCAAGGCATGATTTCAGAATTGAAATCTCAACTCACTGCTAAATTTGAAATGAAAGATCTCGGTGTAGCTAAACACATTCTTGGGATGGAAATTAAAAGAGACAGAGTCAACAAAAAGCTATTGCTTGGCCAAAGTAAGTATGTCAACTCAATTTTACAGAGGTTTAATATGCAAGCTTGTAGACCATTGTATGTTCTTGTTTCAGTTGGAACAAAATTATCTATTTCAAATTTTCCAACATCTCCATCAGAGATGGAAGACATGAGCAGAGTGCCTTACTAGAGTGCAATTGGAAGTTTGATGTATGCTATGGTTTGTACCCGAGCAAACATTTCCCAAGTAGTGGGAGTTCTTTCTAGATATATGTCTAATCCTAGTAGAGTTCATTGGGATGTAGTTAAACTTGAGTCTTTAGATATTTGCATGGTACCTCAAATTATTCCTTATGTTATCATGGTAATATGACTAAAGACAATATTTCCCTTGATATTCATGGTTATGTGAATTTAGATTGGGCAGGTGATGTTGATAGCAGAAGATCCACCAGTGCTTATATGTTTACTTTATTTGGTGGTGCAATTAGTTGGATGAGTAAGTGATAGGCTATGGTTGTTTTGTCCACTAATGAAGTAGAGTATATGGCAACTACTTATGCTTGTAAATAAGCCATTTGGATTAAGAGACTGTATTCAACTATTGGAATAAAACAAGGTGTAGTGATAATTTATCACAACAGTCAGAGTGCGATATGTCTAGCTAGGAACCTGACGTTTCAAGCCAAGACCAAGCACATTGATGTACAATATCATTTTGTTAGAGATATGGTTGAATATGGTAAGGTGAAGTTGGTTAAGGTAGATAATTTGATGAATGTTGCTGATTCTTTATCTAAGCCTTTGGGAATAGAGATGTTCAGAGACTATAGGCCTTTCAAACCCTAGCAATTAAGAGATGATGATGACACCCTTCCATTGTCCTTACAAGGCATTCGACAAGTGGGAGATTTGTTGAGAAAATGTGTCTCAACCTTGCAATTACATAAGGTATTGTTCATATGATGATGACTGGGGGGGCATGCGGGGATGCCCCCCCACGAGGGGGACCCAAGGGTAGTGCGCCCTGACGAGGGCTTAGGGGTAGCACCCCCAAAATATTTTTTTTATTTATATCTTATTATTGTAAATCTGAATCATTCATCATTATGTCTCATATCTGATGACCGATATTTTATTAGCTTTCAACTTTCCCTAGAAGGCAACCCTATTTTATGAGGGCATTGTATTACGACTGGGTATTGTGATGTATTCTAAGATTCTGATAGAGGTTGTGTTGCCTCTGGATTTCTAAGTGGTGATACTCTTGTGAGAAGCTTTCTCTACAAGTATATTGTAATCTTTTTGATTTCTAAATAATATATTGGGTGGATTTTGGAGTGTGGGGTTTTCTTCCCGAAAGGGTTTTCCCCGTGTAAATCACTGTGTTGTGGTATGCATGATATTTATGTCTATTTTTGTTTAAGTTTCTGTAACTGTTAAAGATTTGTAATTTTTTTTGGTCATAGGGTTTCCTAGAGTTAGATTCTCTAAGGGTATTTATGAGGGTTGCACCCTTGGGAAGCATCCTGAAGAGAAATTTGACAAAAGAAAATGTTAGAGGGCCACATAGGCTTTGGAGCTTATTCACAGTAATGTATCAAGGGTATTTCCCCATCTATATTTCACTAAGGTAAGATATGTTCTCACTTTCATAGATGACTTCTCTAGATACACATGGGTCTACTTAATTCTTTTTTTAAAGTCTTCAACAAATTTTGAGACTTCAAGGATCTTATTGAAAAATAGTTAGGAAAATTTATCAAACTTGTTCATTAGATGAACAATAGAGGTGAGTAAGTCAACATGTTTGAGCAATTTTGTATAGTAGAGGGGATATAATTGTAGTGCATAGTTCTTTATACTCCCCTAATAGAATTATGTTGTAGAATGTAATAATATACCCTTAAAAGATATTTCTAAGTGTCTGATACACTCTAGGGGCATTACACCACAATATTGGATAAAAGAAATCAATTGTGCTTGTAATATGTAGAATCAAGTTCCTCTTAAAACCTTGAATGGAATCAATCCATTTGAAGCTTGGAAAGGTTGGAAACAATTGCATGAGCATTTTAGGGTCTTATTTATGTCTAGACATGAAACATATACCAAAGAAAAATCATAAGGAAATGGAAACTCAATTTAAACCTTGTATCTTTGTAGGTTATACAAATAGTGTAAAAGGTTATTGCCTACTCCACCTGATAACACAGGTATGTGCATGATCATGGTGGGCCAAAAAGTGGCAATGAGGAAAAAAACACGTCTTTCACCAATCGAAAAACACGGAAAGAATGTGTTGACTTTTTTTAGGCTCAGGTGTCACCATACCAAACACCAAACCTAGTTTTACAAATCGGATATCCGATTTGCAAAAAGCATATATAAAGAAAGTCAGTCGCTATTTTGAAGTCATTTGACAGTGAAGAACCTGCGGGCGCACAATGCATTGCTTCTTTGCATAACAGATATCCGATTTAGGCAAAATCCAATTTGGAAAGGTAAGTTTTTTTTATTTTTATTTGATTTGATTCAATTTTGATTTAGATTTGAATATATTCATATGGTTTTTTGTGGATTTTTTTTAAAAATAGGGTTTTTGATTGAATTTTTGTGAAAAAATTGAGTTTAGAATAGATTTTGATAAAAAAAATGAATGTTTTTTGTGGATTTTTTTTCACAATAGGGTTTTTGATTGAATTTTTATGAAAAAATTGAATTTAGAATGGATTTTGATAAAAAAATGAATGTTTTTTGTGGATTTTTTTCAAAATAGGGTTTTTGATTGAATTTTTATGAAACAATTGAGTTTAGAATGGATTTTGATTAAAAAAATGAATGCTTTTAATGGATTTTGATTTAAAAATAGTGTTTCATTTATATTGTCTAATTTTAGATTAATTATTTTTTAACTTTAATCAGGCATTATGGCTGCCGAGAATGAGAATGCATAAATTCCACCAGTTGAGAATGAAAATCCACCAACTGAGAATCAAAATGTAGAAATGCCAAATGCTCCACCACCTCCGCAACCATCAATTGAAGACTTAATTCATGAAAAATTGGAGCAATTGAGGGGCATTTGATGTTTATAAGAAAATCCCACGATTATCCCGTATGTCAACCACATTTACAGGAATAATTACAAATGTAGAAACCCTCTCCACCCAACATAATGCATTTCATTCATGGCAAGAAACCATGAGGCAATATTATGCATGTGGATTGTCTTATGATGATGTGAAAGATCTCCAAATAACAAAATCCCAAATAGCCTCTTTATTTATTAACCCCAGCACTAGTTTTCCAGTTAATGTTAACAAACCAAAACTTTCTATAAAATGGTGCACGCATAGGGGCATAGTAGATAACTTTTGGGATCGTTGGTGTATGGTTTTTGATAATCACCCAACAATAATCTTGATGTACCTTTTTACTTTATTAAAAAATTATATGCTAAGTTTTTGTTAGGGCATCATGTCAATTACTTTGACATTAAACCCTTCCAGGGCGTTGGTGGAGGTATGCCCCAGGATAGGCCAGAGGTAGCTAGAGTAGTTAGGCACCCACATATTCCCCATCCTCCCCTTCCTTTGCCACCTCTAGTACAACATCTAGATATTACGGAGGATGCAACCGCACAAACGATCCAGGCCATTCACTCTTTGAGTGGTCTTTTGGTTTCCCATGCTTCTTCAGTAGCTCAGCCACAGTCTGGTGATCTTGGTGATGGATCCAGTGCTGCTGCATCCTCCTCCTCCTCGGGTCCACATGTTTATGTGCCACATATTTTCAATACGTGCCAACAAATATGTTTGGGTCCTATTGTACAACCCCCTGAGCAGCCATTAGATACTTCTAATTATGACATCCAGGATGTGGAGATTATAGCAGATCACACACAGGGGAGTGGAGCACACCCTAAAGAGTCCTCTCCTGCTAGAGAGGTGGACATTGGAGAAGTTACACAAGTAACATTTAAGGTGTAAATTCATAATTTGCATTTTTTTAAAAATGAATATTAATAAGAGATAGTATCAAGTACTGATATTTATTTACATGGTCTATTTAACAGTTAATGTCTGAGGAGGAGCTCACATGGGTGAATGATAGCACCCTCAGGGCCATTTCATTTGGCCTCGAGACGCACACAGTATGTATTTTCGTACTCACTCATTTACATTTTTTTACTGTATACTTGCTTGTCATTAATGAAATTATATATTAACTTATATGTTTATCTTATTCTCTGCTTGTAGGAAACACCTAGTGTGAGCGAGTTGCGACACTCTCCAGACTATGGACGCACAATGTTAGATAAGGGAAAGGTAATTGAACTCAAATTTGATTGAATTAAGATTTATAAGATATTTTATTGATTATGCATACATCGACATAGATTCGTAGTTTCATATGTACTTGTCATTTTTATGTACAGGCGGTGAGCTATACATCATTGTTGATAAGTGCCACAACACCTAAAGGAGTAGGTAATCAAACACCTGAAGGAGGAGGTGTTGAAACACCTAAAGGAGATACAGAAAAAGATCAGCCTAAAGAGGTATTTGTTTATTTTATTTTGTGCTTGGTAAATGTGTTCTTATTACTAACAATTCTATGCTAACTTGGATCAATTTCATGTTTTTGTTCACATATATAGATTGACGTTACAAAAGTTGGTTTGGTTAGTTCTTTGAGAGGGGTATATTCTAGGACTCCTGACCCTTTGAAGAGACGTATATTTTAGGTAATCAAGATTTCAATTTTAGAGTTCAATTATAATTCAATGTTTATTGATTTTTATGTTAGTTATTCAATTTTAAATTATATAGTATAACTAATCTCAATTGTGGTTTGACTTTTTCTTGTGCAGCTACCTTCAGAGCCAACGAGTGCTTCAAAGAGGCTCCATTTTGATGATCCACCAGTAGTTTAGGATGAGATAGACATTTTGGCATGTAAATATTGAATAGATACTGAGATGGCATATGCCACATATTGTGAAATTGTTTAAGTTGGCGTTGATGCCATTTTGTATATGGACATACACTTGATTATTGGATAATTTGATATATATAGAAGTTGACAAGGGTATGTAATGGATCATCATGGAAAAAGCAGAGGCCCTTAAGTGGCAAAAATTCAAAAAATCAGAGTTAGGCAACATGGCGTAAAAATTTGAATAAGTTATCTATATTATTTCAAAGTATGTAACAATATAATGTAGCAAATTGAATGTATTTTCTAAACTACTAGGTTTATTTTAAAAGGAAAAAATCTATTTGGTGAAAATTTGAAATTTCAATCGATGGTACTTAAATTCCGGGGAAAAATAAGTAGGCATCTGCGACCACCCTAACCACAATAAAATGATAGTATTTTTTATAATATTTTGGATATAAGTAGAGGACTCATGTCCAAATGTGATGCATATTTTTTGTAATTTTTTTTCCAAGCAAAAATTAATTATGATTTTTATTACAACTTTTAAAAATATAAAAACTCATATGTCACACACCTTAACTTGGTCAAAACTTCATGAAATTCAATTTTAATTTTTTTAATCCTATAGTATGTGAAGCATAGAATGTGACACATTTTTAGATTCAAAATGTGATACCGTTGAAAGCTATAGATTTTTTTCAATTAGCCTATCAATCAGGGGCTTTAGTCGTAATTCAAATAGAAAATGAATAATAATTATTTATTAAATTCAAAGTAAAGCATAATTTATATTGGTGGAAAGATAAGACTCCTTTAAAAACCCTTTTTGTTTCATCAATTTTGGGTAAAAAAAAGTCGTCAACCACATACCCTAGAAATACCCATCATATTGCCACTTTTTGGCCCATCATGATCCACATAATCAAAAATTTAATTTCCTCCTCATGTGCATGATTAAACTCTTTGAAAATTTAATCAAGTGAGCAATGGTTAAATGTCAATGTACAATAGCATAAAAAGAATGGTTAAATATTATGTAGTTTATATTCATATTGTTGATTAAATTGCATTGCACATCTTTCAAACTCAAAGCATTACTTCACATTGCATAAGTAACAACTTGATGCTGATAGATGAAAAAATTTCAATAACAATATAGTTTTTACAAAGTCAACCTAAGCAGTTATGAAATTACTTCACATTACATAACTAATAACTAGGAGCAGCTATCAATTGCATTAGCTTGGCATGGAATTCTATGAGACCACATTTCTTTGAGGAAACTTGGCACAAAACTCACAAAAAATGAAAAGAAAGCACTCAAAAAAACTTTAAATGGGTCTCAGACCTACTGCCCCCTCATTCCATATGCTATGTAGCCATTTACTTGTGTTAGTTTTATGATCAGATTTAATGCACATAAAATTAATTCTAAATCAAACACAATAACACAACAGATACCCTGGGAAAACCCTCCTCTTGAGGGAGAAAAAACCAACCAATAATATCACTTATATTATTGAATCACAATAGAAAATCCTTTACAATGAAGGCCGATATGAGGCCTAATAATATGCACCACAGACTAATGCCAACACAACAATATAATGATGTAATTCTCAAATGATAATCCTCATCCTTCTCACAATAACTCGATTTGCACTTGAAGAGTTTCTCACTAACTCGCACTTGATATGAAATGGAATGTATGAAAAATGTATGTCTCAAAACAATGAAATGTATCTAATATATATACAAGCTGAGAGAGATGCGACTCTTCACAATATAGGTCGGCCTCCAAAAATAATGTGCCTCCTCAAAGATTGCGCCTCCAAGATAGAAGTCGGCCTTCATAAAATAATAAATATTATTTGACATAAATCGTGCCTCAAGCATGTCAGCCTCTTCATAAATGCACCTCTTCATTAACTCGTATCTCTTGATGAATTAGCATTAATCACAAATAGATATATATATATATATATATATATATATATATATATATATATATATATATATATATATGTATGTATGTATATGTATATATATATAAATTAAATAGCTTTGGCTATATTTAATTTATTCTTATGTAGAGGAGATTGCTGGAAGGATATGACTGACGCTGCAATAACAACCATCCATCTGAATCTTTAAGTACTCTTCTGGTTAGCAACACAACCATCCAGAGGTGCTCTTCTGGTCAGCAACACAACCATCTTCTCCAGGTTCAGTAGGTTCAGTTCCATGGCTGCAAGTTGTGACTTCATGCTTGATAATTTCTTTGGTTGGCATGACTTCCTCATAAGATGCCTCAAGCTTTTCATCGCTAAGCAATCTCTCATCACCTTCCTGCAGTAGAGATATCAACATTCTTCAAAAATCATAAGAATTCTTTTAGTACACTCAAGATTTATCAGATGTCTTCTTGCAGTCTCAAAAGTTATTTTGTATCATTGTTACATAGGTACTTGAGAGTGGTAGCTTAATATAGGTCCACAATACAAAACCTAGTTTACCTATGCAGTGTAACAGTGGCATAGGAAGATTTTTCTTTGAAAGAAAAAATGAAAGCTCAGCCTCTTGGAATGAAAATGCTTGTTTGCAAAAAAAATGAATAAGAATGATGTAGTTAAGGTGTTTGAAGTGATTTATAGGTCGCTTTTAGAGAAGAGAGATGTTGAAGAGTACATCAACTCAGTGAGAACCGAAGTGTAATGTGTTTTAGTTTGTGGTACTCCTTTGTTTCTCAATAGATGTGTGATAAATTCTTAGTTCAATGATGTTGAACAATTTTTGAAAAAAGAAAGTTGTGTCACAGTCCGCATTCAATCCAACAAGCAAAAATGAAAGCTCAGCCTCTTGGAATGAAAATGCTTGTTTGCAAAACAAATGAATAAGAATGATGTAGTTAAGGTGTTTGAAGTTATTTAGAGGTCACTTTTAGGGTGGAAGGCTTAAAACTCCATTTAAAATGCACAAAAAAGAATGAAATTACTTCAAACCAAGTTTGTGAAGAAGTTAACTATGTTGCCCACTAGTTTCCCTTAAGAGTCCAAAGTGCTAAAGGCAGCAATCTTTGAAGGGCTATTTCTTAGAGACCATGATGCTTATAGACTCTTCGTCTGAGGCTATGGGATCGTGTTGGGACCATCTACAAAAACCTCTCTCGAGTTTTGCTATCACCGTGGCGTTTTCTGTGGTGATGACTTTTCAGTGGAGGGAAAAGTCGCCAGATGTAAGTAGTGTAAAGTTGCAAAGTGGTACAAATTTCACTCTACAGCTCGTACGACCAAATGGACTATTCGAACATGTCCATATGGGTACGTTTAGACTAGGGATGGTCCTCTCTTACACCCAAATGCACCCGAATCCTCGAGGCTACATTGGATCAGCCGTTTCCCTTAAGAGTCCAAAGTGCAAAAGACAACAATCTTTGAAGGTCTATTTCTTAGAACCATGATGATGTTTCTGAGACTCTCAGGTCACGAGGCTATGGGATAGATGTTGTGACCATCTACAAAAACCTCTCAATTTTTGCTTTATCTTGGAGGGTTTTCACGTGGTGATGACTTTTAGGTGGAGGAAAAGTTGCTAGATGCAAAAGCGGTGTAAAGTTGCAAAGTGGTGCAACTTTCATTCCCACACTAAAATGCGACCAAAGCGGACTATTCTAACACGTGTCCAGGATGGAGTACGCGTTTATGCTAGGGATGGTCCTCTCTTGCACCACCCAAATGCAGCTGAATCACTCGAGCCACATTGGACGGTGATTTTCCTTAAAATTACGAAGTGCTAAAGGCAGCAATCTTTGAAGGTCTATTTCTCGGAGACCGTGATGCTTACAAACTCTCTGTTTGAGGCTATGAGATCATGTTGTGACTATCTACAAAAACCTCTCTCAATTTTTTCTATCTCGAAGTTTTCTAGTGGTGATGACTTTTTAGAGGGAAAAGTTGCCAAATGCAAGCAGTGTAAAGTTGCAAAGTGGTGCAACTTTCATTCCGCAACTCGTACGACCAAACAGACTATTCCAACACGTCCGTATGGGTACGTTTATGCTAGGGATAGTCCTCTTTTGCGCAAATATCTTTGAATCGCCGAGCTACATCGGACTGATGATTTCCCTTAAGAGTCCAAAGTGCTAAAAGACAACAATCTTTGAAGGTCTATTTCTTGGAGACCGTGATGCTTACAAACTCTCCGTCTGAGGCTATGGGATCATGTTGTGACCATCTACAAAATCCTCTCTCAATTTTTGCTATCTTGAAGGCGTTTTCCTATGGTGATGACTTTTCAGTGGAGGGAAAAGTTGCCAAATGCAAGCAGTGTAAAGTTGCAAAGTGGTGCAACTTTCATTCTGCAACTCATACGACCAAACGGACTATTCCAACACATCTGGATGGGTAATTTTACACGAGGGATGGTCCTCTCTTGCACCCAAATACGCCGAATCACTCTAAGCTACATTGGACCGGCAATTTCCCTTAAGAGTCCAAAGTGCTAAAAGACAACAATCTTTGAAGGTCTATTTCTCAGAGACCGTGATGCTTACAGACTCTTCGTCTGAGGCTATGTGATAATGTTGTGACCATCTACAAAAACCTCTCTCGGTTTTTGCTAGCTCGGAGGCGTTTTCCTGTGGTGATGACTTTTCAGTGGAGGGAAAAGTTGCCAGATGCAAGCAATATAAAGTTGCAAAGTGGTGCAACTTTCATTTTGCTACTCGTACAACCAAACAGACTGTTCCAACACATCCAGATGGGTAGGTTTACGCTATGGATGGTCCTCTCTTGCACCCAAATATGCCGAATCACTTCGAGCCACATTGGACCAACGATTTCCCTTAAGAGTCCAAAGTGCTAAAAGGAAGCAATCTTTGAAGGGCTATTTCTTGAAGACCGTGATGCTTACAGAATCTTCCTCTGAGGCTATGGGATCGTGTTGGGATACAAAAACCTCTCTCAGTTTTTTCTATCTCAAAGGTGTTTTCTTGTGGTGATAACTTTTCAGTGGAGGGAAAAATTGCCAAATGCAAGCAGTGTAAAGTTGCAAAGTGGTGCAACTTTCATTCTGCAACTTGTACGACCAAATGAACTATTCCAACACATCTAGATGGGTACGTTTACGCTAGGGATGGTCCTCTCTTGCACCCAAATACGCCGAATCACTCTGAGCTATATTGGACTTAAAATTAGGTGAAAAATTGATGCAGACACAAGGGCACAATCACAAATTCTTTGCAACCTGCCTATTTGAGGCATCTAACAAGATTATTCTAACCTCTTTGGACAGTCCAAAACTCCCTTAAAACTCTTCATTTTATTTCAAAACCCAATTCTCCACACCTTCCACTCTTGAAATAACATCAAGAAATGTAATAATGTTTCTACATAAAGTTTTTATACAAAAATGCTTGAATGGCTTGTGCACAGGCAGAAAACAGAAGAAAAATAGTAAAATATGAATTGAGCAATTGAAACTTTATTGATTCAAAGAAAAAAACTCCTTCAACCAAACCTATCTCAAGCCCTTGAAGGCCTTAAGTACACTTGCATAACCCATGAAACCTCCATATAATTCCTACAATTTACAAAGCAATGGGAAGATAAAACCATGTAAGTGGTTTCCCCAAACTAATTGCCACCAAAACCATTCTTGATAGTTTAAAACCATGAACCACCCCAATGTGTAATTATGATAGCACTCAAGATAGAATCCATGAATAGATAAAGTATTTGACCAATAACTCATCGAGAGCACAAATTCCCAAAACTAGCCCTCCACTATGAACATATCAACTAAGTAGGAACCCATAACATTATGGAAAGATGATCCATTTCTCCCAATATAACTCCCAAGCATTACATGTGAGAGATGGTCAATTTTATTGATGGCAACGATGGTCAACACCTCATGATCATTCAAGTACTCATTTTAACAATACAAGAGATTTACAGATCAAATTGCAAGTGAATATAATTTACTATATCTTAACATAAAAAATGCAAAACCTAATAGAAAAATGTATCAATGACGTACAAGGATGTATAAGAAAGTTCAAATTTGAAAATAGAATGTAAACTTAGAAAACTGTAGATTTGAAAACCTTAATAATGTAAAACCCTAAAAAGAAGGTTGGATCAAGTGTAGGATTGGTTGGGCTCAACAAAATATAAAGAAAAAAAAGTTTATTTATGAAGTTAACCTAGGATAATTAAGTAAATGCAATGAATCAAACACAATCAACCTAACATAATTAAGGGTTGTACTCTAGATGTTCAAATTTGTTACTCATTTTTATTGCATTGAATCAAAATGTCTCACTATTAATTGCTCCAATGCTATAAGATAAATGAATGTTTTCATGATTATAATTAATATATTGTATGTTATTAATGCTAGCGTATATCATCAAATTATGCCAAACATGTGTTTAGTCAACTCAAAGTGGGTGAATGATGCCACTTAGCCAAAAGTTTGAATTTTGAATTTTAAAATGAAAGGGAATAGGTTTGTGACCATGAGGTCACCCTTGCAATTGAAGAAGTGTCCTAGAATGGGTTAATAGTTAAATCTAAGTGGCTAACAATCAATTCCAAGTGGCTAATGGATAAATGAGGGCATACCCATTGGTGAATGTGATAAATGGGAAAATAAGGTAAATGTATAGATGTGTGTGAATAAGAATAGGATAGGGCTAATTGTATAGTGATTTAAGTATGCAAATTGATAAAATGATAGAGAGATGAGCTTGAATTTAGATGTTGAGTCACTACGTGCATGTATCAAGACATTTCTTCAAAATAGACACAAAATTGTGTGGGAAATGACATGGTATGCACAAATTTTACTGTTACAATTACACACATATTGATTTACAAATGCTTTGCATATAGATTAAATTTACTTCAAAATTAATACCTATTAATACTTCTTCTTTAAGAAAACATGATTATGTATTCTCTAATAAAACTTTCACCATAACAAGACTTCTTGCAATTACTTCAATTGTAGCATACATAATTTCATATTGCACCTATCAATGTGCCCATTACATCTTCACGTGTGATTGCTAGTATATGTATGTCTCTTCAAAAAACATAGATGGGTTAAGCTCTCTCCTTACTCTTTGAGTAAGAGATAGAGTAAGAGATAGTAGGGGAGAGGACTAGATAGTATTACAAAACCTGGTTCAAATGAGCATACCGACAGGAAAGAACCAGAAGAAAACCTTCGGTTGTAGCTCGATTAAGTACAAAAATAGACCCCTTTACAAAACCTATGAGTTTCCAAAATACAGACCCTTTACATTTTAAACATACATGCCTTTATACAATGCCAAACATTTGACCCATATTTCAAAAACTTCACTAGGTATAGATTATGCAAGAGATTTGACAAGCACCTATGCAAACCATCAAGGTAGCTTAGAATAACCAATCTATATTATTCTAAATGACACAAAATATGATGAGATGGTAATGCAAACTATAAAGGACGCTTAGAATAACCAATCTATATTGTTATGTATCCTGGTACATACCTCTTCGAAAGGATCAAAGGTTTAGCTATTTTTACTTGACGGGTCCATGATCAATGGAGTGCGGGAATATATATGTAAAAGTAGGAAAATGATAAATCTATATTGTCACAATAGAAAAGATGCTTAGACTAACATATCTATATTTATCTAAACAACCTGAATGATGATGAGCTGGTGATGCAAACTATAAAAGACACATACCTCTTTGAAAGGATTAGAGTTGGCTATTGTTGCAGCAGGTCCATGATCAATCTTGCCAAAAATATCGCAAAAGTG
>VDFB02182613.1:0-53339 GCA_007258455.2 Sequoia sempervirens | reverse complement strand
TAAATATTTTATATGTTAGTAATATTAATTAGTTATATAATATTTTATATATTAATAATATATACACATTAACTAAAATATAGAAATACTATTTAAATATTATACATAATAATATAATATATTATATATTAAATTATAAACTATATTGTATATTCTAAACTAGATATATTAAAATAAACTATAAAATATTTATTGCATTTTCTAAATCATATATTATAAATTATAAAACGTTTTTTAAAATCATATATAAACCGAATCGGATATCCGATTTAAAACGGATATCCGATTTGAAATAGATATCCGATATTTCTAACAAATAATTTATTGCCTAGATTAGCCTCTATTGCTTTTGTATTTTATTTGACATGCTAATCCTAAGAAGTCAACATAAAAAACGTGTTTGACAACTCACCTTGTTTTTCTAGACTTCGTCCATGTGGCTAACGACTTTATTTTTAGCCAAAATTGATGAAACAAAAAAGGGCTTGTAGAGGAGACTCTCAGCTTTCCACCAATATAAATTATTCTTTACTTTGAATTTAATAAATAATTATTATTCATTTTCTATTAGAATTACGACTAAAGTCCTGATTGATAGGCTGATTGAAAATATCTATAACTTTCAAACGGTATCATATTTTTTGAATCCAAAATATGCGTCACATTCTATGCTTCGTATACTATAGGATTAAAAAAATTGAATTTCATGAAGTTTTGACCAAGTTAGGGGTGGTCGTATTACCAATTTTTATTTTTTAAAAGTTGTAATAAAACATTCATAATTAATTATTTACTTGGAAAAAATTACAAAAAAGTATGCATCACATCCGACATGAGTTCTCTACTTATATCTAAAATATTATAAAAAAATATTATCATTTTATTGTGGTTAGGGTGGTCGACAAACACCTACTTCTTATTTTTTCCCTGAAATTTAAGTACTACGCATTGAAATTTCAAATTTTCACCAAATAGACTTTTAAAAAAATAAAATAAACTTAGTAGTTTAGAAACTACATTCAATTTTCCACAGATTCTATTCTTACATATTTTTGAAATAATATATATAACTTATTCAAATTTTTATGTCAAGTTGCCTAACTCTGATTTTTCTGAATTTTCATTGCCACTTAAGGGCCTATTTTTTCCATGATGATCCTGCACATACCCACACATGAGTTGCCATTGAGAGCAGTGTTAAGTTTCAAGAGAGTCCTGCTAACCTTATACTTAACATTTCTTCTTCTATTGTGGACTCATTTGAATTTGATAATTCTTTTGACAATTCAAACCATCCACACCAAATTCTTGAGGCAAAGTCTTCTTCTTCTTCTAGTTTTGATAGTGAGGAAAATGATGTCCAGAGTCATATTCATCCACTTCTAGATAGTTTTTGAGGATAATGTTTCAACACCTAACTCACCCACTTCTAATCCTCTTTGGTCTAAATAGACACTTCAAAGAATAGGCACTTGGGTAGGGAATCCAATAGATGATAAACATACTCGGTCAGACTATTAGAGTATGCCACATGCTTTCTATGCCTTAGCCTCTAAACTAAAAACATTCTAAGAGGCATCAAGAACACATGGGTGGGATAGTGTTATGCACGAGGAATATGATTCCTTAATTAAAAATCACACTTGGTACTTTAATCCACTTTCTAAGGGAAGGAAGATGGTTTGATGTAGGTGGATATATCATATCGGGATTTCCTTAGATGGGTCAGTTGACAAGTACAAGGCACATTTGGTTGAAAAAAGGTTTTTACAAGTTGTTAGCATTGACTACACAAATACCTTTGCACCCATGGCCAAAATGACTTCAATTTGACTTAATCTTGTTATTTTCACAGCACATAGTTGAGATGTGCACGAGATGAATATGAAGAATGATTTTCTTCACAAGGACCTTGAGGAGGAGATCTACATGGAACAACCACTAGGGTTCATTCATGATTCATCCTTAGTTTTTAGACTTAGGGAATCCCTCTATGACCTCAAATAGGCTCCTTGGTCTTGGTATGTACCAAAATGAATTACTTCCTCCTAACTTCAGGTTTCACTTGGTGTCATTAATATCCTAATATATATCTCTTATGACAAGATGATTCATTGTTGATATTAGTACCTTATGTTGATGATATTTTGATCATTGGGGTCTCTTCATCCACTACTACAACAATGAAGTTAGATCTAAAAGACATATTTGGCATGAAAAACTTGGGTTTACTACATTACTTCCTTGGTATTGACATTTCAAAATCTAACTTAGGTATCCCTCTTGCCCAAACCAAGTATACTCTTGATCTACTTGATCAATTTCATGTGACTAAGTATAAGCGATCTTCAACTCTCTCTTTATCTAGAGTCAAGCTTGAGACTGGTTGTACTACACCATTAATTGATGCAACCTTGTATCAAAAAGTTGTTAATAGTTTCATCTATTTGACTCATATTAGGCTCAATATTTTATATGCAATACTTGCATGGTTTTAAGATTCATGCAAAAGCCTCATGAGATGCACTAGAAATAAATTAAGAGGATCCTTCACTACTTCAAGGTACTCTTAGTTTTGAGATTCATTATAGAGATAACACAACATTTGAATTTGTTGGATACACATTCATATTGGGCTAGCGACACTCAAAATTGCAAGTCCACTTTAGGTTATAATTTCTCACTAGTTTTTGGTCCTATTAGTTGGTATAGAAAAAAGAGGAATTTTATTGCTTTATCAACCATGAGGTAGAGTATAGTGGATATGTTAATGCAAATACTAAGGCTATTTGGATTTGGGGTATTCTCATCGAGGTTGGTGTTAGTTGAGTGGGAGCTACACATGCCTACTTTAAGCCAATCTTTATTAAGTGGGCTATATGCCCATTTTTAGGCTCCTTCACCTCTATTTTTAGATGGAAGTTACTCTTACTTCTCCTATATTTACATCTCCATTTCATAGGCTAATTCATTCATGTTGTTGGATTATTTTTGTGTTCATTGTATAGTTATGTGTTTTTTTTTGCATTTTATGTTTTTTAACTTAGCTTGCAACAAGGAGCAAACATGTGCTTGAGTCACATGGCTCAAACTGGTACATGTTAGCTCCACGATTGTCGTTGCACCAAAAGGTCGACTTGTTAATGTCTGATACAACCGCTAGAGTTAATGGATCCACGAGAGGTGGTTAAGCCATGTCATGAATCTTGAGGGGAGCATTGAGCATCTACCAAAAATCTCCCCCTCATCGTTACTTGAGGGGATTCAAACCCGTAACCTTTGACTCTTCTACCAATTGTTGGCCCCATGATTTTCGTTGCACCAAAAGGTCAACCTGTTAATGTTCGATACAACCACTAGAGTTAATGGATCCATAGGAGGCAATTAAGCCATGTCGCAAATCCCAAGGGGAGCGTTGACCATTTGCCAATAGTACATGCATTCAATCTAGAAGATCTTGGCACACTCTTATACGGGTAAGGGAGAAGTGTTCCTTCAACTCTCAAGATTGCTAAATGACACACAAGTTAGATGTCACACAAATACATATGATAAAAAATGTGTCAACTACAAACCTTTCCAAAAGATAAAAATATGTAATGTGTTGTTATCCATAGAAAATAAAATTCCAATACATTAAAAAGTTACACAAATTTGTATTGAATATGTACATTTACATTATTACTACCTAAGTGCAAACATATATAATATTTAAGCTCAGTGGAAAAACAATATGGAGTGGTACTAGGTTGATCTAATCCATTGGAGTTTCTTTTGCAATTTTTTTGTCTTTTATCTTTTTGCATTTTTTTATTTTTTAATTAAATGTTTGAATGTGAACTAAATATGTTCACTTAAGTGTTTAAGTGGATATTTTCTCTAGATAATTTATGGATGCTTTCTGGAACAAATCAATCTCATATCTCTAGATGTTTTATAAGTTTGGGGTATGGAGCCAATATTACTCTTCACACAAGCTCAAGCTCTTTGTATTTAAATTATTCTGAATCTATGGTTTTATGTTTATGATTTGTGTTAATAAAGACATGTTCAAAATAAATAAGACAATCACTAGTATGGTATTGTACCATACATTTGGATTGTATGTTCAATCTTGTACAATTTAGAATTACATTGAGAGAAAATGAATGGGGTCTAAACTACCAAGCAAAAGTTAATTGCAGTGCGGACAACTCCCACACATTTACATACACCCACATCCTGGCTTTATTAAAAAACAAAGAAGTGTCTTGGGACAGAGAATACGTTCGTTATGCATGTACAAACTAGTCAAGAATGTCTATTGCACTGAACTTGCCAAAAAGTTGACCATAATCGGAGGCTGAAAATACAGGGGATTTTATATTGATTTGTGCCAGTAAATATAAAAACGTATTGAAAATTTTACAAGAATGTTGAGATCCTTGGATCTTTTATTTGCTTCCCGATGACAGATGGAAAGGAAGTCAATCATCAAGCCAATCCAAACTGAAATGTGCTTCCACGATTTCAACTCTAAGCTCTGGAATAGAAATATTCTTGGCCCGCAACCACTGATTCCCAATCTTCTCATCACAGGCGACAAGCTTCAGGGAACTTAGTTCACAAACAGTTGAAGGCAACTTCGTCAAACGAGAACATTCTCTCATATCAATTTCCCTCAACTTTTTCAGTTGTTCTATTTCCTTTGGAAGTTCTTTCAAACCCTCGCATACTGAAATGTCTAGATATTCCAGCTGTCCAAGTTTTCCAATTGATGCAGGAAGCTTCTTCAGGCCTGGTAAAGCAGATAACCTTAACATTCTTAGATAGCTCATATTTCCAAAATCATGTGGTAAATTCTGAAGCAGATGGCAGTTGGTAATAGACCACGACATAATGGAGCGCATATTGCAGACACTAGGGGGCAACTCCTCGAAATCACTGCTATGGTACAGGTTAAAATCTTGGATCTTGGTGAATGTGGATATATTTCCAAATCCTTCACATAAGCTCAAAGATAGCTTCTCTAAGTTCTGCAGTGCTTCAATCTAGACCTTTGACTGTTGCCTTCTTTGTACCGGAATTGGATACCATCAGAAATTTTAGTTTTTTCATGGATTTCACAAATGAGGGAAGAAAGTAATCTGTCGAAGTAAAAAGTAACAATAGAGCCTCTGTTTCGGGGAAAGTTATATCATACCAATGATTTTCCTCCATAGAGCCTGCATGATAAATTCCAAAGAAAATCCAATTAGATTGGGCATTAATTATGACTACTAGTTACATATGTTAAATTCTCATCATATTAAAGTTGAATCCAGGAATGAAAACAAAGGGAAAAGAGTGCTTGTATTTGCAATAGAAAGAAGAAGAGCTCTTAATTTTACACTCAGAAAAAATTGAGAATTGAAAACGGTAGTGTTGCATATTGCTGCTTATTAGGAAGGAGGACATTTAGATTCAATTTAATAGTTTACATAGTCTGTCGAGTTTATTCACTGAAAAAGCGATTAGAATAGCAATGACATAGTACTAGTTTTTCAGTGTTAAGGCAGTGAGGCACACACCAGCCAAGTTGGTTACTTATTTAAAATAATGATGTAAACCTTATTCTATGGAGAAAATCATGTTTGAAATTCTATTCTATTCTACAATTTGACATCAAAGATGAACATTAAAAATAATGTTTATTCTTTCACAGAAATGTTTGACCAAAATGCGTGTGTAAGAGTTTTTCAGTAAACTCACCGGTGAGAATGGAGAGAATTTGAGTATCAAATGCTCTATCTTTAAGCAACTCCCATTTCGCCAACAAACTACAGTCTTTCCTTGTTATGACCAACCTCTTACTGTGAACTATATTGTCTTGGTGTTCCCAAATACAAGGCCAAATTTCTCATTACATTATGCTGAGAAAAGTATAGCTCCGAAGCATTTCCATATGAGATTGATGCACTCCCTCTGTTAAGTGCAAGCATGTCAGATTAGTGTTGGAAAACACGATTACAAGAAATCTAATATATAAAAGGAAAGACAGTTACCTTTGATTGGTAGTTAAATTTAACAAATTTTTTCTTGCAACTTCTGATAAGATGTCAAAAGTATCATGCCTTCCCAGCTTCCGAACATAAGCCCAAATGTCCAATAGTGCATCAACACAGATTTTTCTATCCCCTGGAAATAACCCCAAGTCTAAGAAACATTCCTTGGCTGCATTGTTTAAGGAGTCGATACTGGTCTGCAGGGATCTAAATAACTCTTCTCTGTGATAATCTGATATGTATTCTCCTTCAGAAATCTTCTTTGCCATCTTCCAAACCTCGTGCAGTTCCCCATGCAAAGAACTTCCAATCACCTTTAGAGCAAGTGGTAGACCATCACATTCTTCTTGCACCTGCAATTCATAAAATGTAAAGAAAGTTTATAATCAGACCTTGTAGGAACAACAAAATCTAATTAATTATATATATATCTCAAAATAACAATTATTTCAAATAAATCCATACCTCCTTTATTAGATTCATATCTACATCGCTTGGAATTGATGTCTGTCCAAAAGCCCAGAAGCAGAAAAGCGACAGAGCATCCTCTGTGCCCAACAATGGTAATTGATAGAGTTGTGAAGAGGGAGTTCTGGGGATGATGGACTTGTCTCTGGTGGTTATAAGAGTCTTGTATGCCTGACCTTCAAATAGTAATTCTTCCAAATTTTCAGTAGACCAAACATCATCCAAAATAACTAGAGTTGGCTTGGATTGCCTCGAAAGCAACCGCTGCAGATCTATGTGCGCATCCTCCACATCCTGAAACTCTGGTCTTCTCTTGGCTATTTTCTCCCACATAGTCTCTAATATTCCTTTTAGGTTTGGGGACTGTGAAACGGTGAATTGTTGTCAAAATAACCTGGAATCCATGAAAAAGCAAGTGTTTTTTTAGATTAAATAGCTTAACATGCATGGAAAGATGTCCTTAAACCTAAACCAGAGTAGCATACAACCTCCTATGATATAATACAGATTCTTCATGCAAGTAATGTGGCAAAGAAGAAACTTTAGAAAGCCCAGAAATTTAAAATAGAATGGCCTTTTAAATAAATGATTAAAACATTCACAAAAACATGAACAGAATTTACAGGAGATATCACCTTTAATTTGGAGATCATTGCATACAGCCAATGCGAGAGTAGTCTTCCCACCACCTCCCATACAATGAACGCCAATGACCGACGTCTCGTTTGTGAACAAAAGCCTCTTCAAATCCCAAATAAGTTTCTCCAACCCCACATAAAACTGAGACTTTGCAGGAACATGATCATCATGAGAGTACGTGGAATCATTCAGCATTTCAGAAGTGGAGATGAAATTCGCAACCAATTGTTGAAACTTTTACAAATGGATTATTCGTTCCAATTTGAAAATTAACGCTACTTGATTTCTTGTCTTCGTAAAGCTATTGATTGTGCATGTCTTCTTTATAAAAGAAATTGAAGCGGCAATGATAAAGCTTGTCGGTTTAATAGAAGAGATAAATGCGCATGAAATTTTGTGCTGTTCAAAAGTGGCAGGCCGGTTTTGCTTGCCTGTCCTGTTTGTTCCATCTGCAGCTTCTTCCGAAGATCATTTTTCAAGCGGTTTGTTTAATTAGGCCGAAGGCGTTCCATATCTAGAAAAGGCTTGTAATTTTTTTATAAAGGATGCAAAATCCTAATTGGTAATTCGGGCCCTTCATCTCCATGTGAGATCTCTGTACTCGCGACGGCCCTGTTCAGACTTCAGTGCGATTTCATGATTTAAAGTGTATTTAACAATATTTAATCGATGGCTGATCAATTATCATAAGAGATTGCAAGACCATTCGTTGTATTCTGGTCCGACATGTACTGCAAGAACTGTTCCAAACTTTTGTCTTCATCCTGAATCGTTGACTGGCAAAACCAGTGATCGAAATCGAAGATTGATTTTAGTTATTATTTTACTTCGTCTGGAGGTGCACTTCACCTGGCAAACTTTCCCATTCGGAACTGCGATTCAAGTTTGTTTATACTCAGACGAGATGTACTTCACGAAGCCTCTGATCTGGTAGAAGGGCAACGAATTCGAACCTATGATCTCTGTTCCCTTCAGAGCCGGTGGCTTTGGAGCATACTCGAAGCTTCCGTTCATCAGCAACCCTGTCCAGAGTACACAACAATAATATATCATTTACTGCAATGTCTACCAATGTAAATCAGATGCTCGCCTTTTTTAATGGGAGCTGCCGAACTGAAGCAGCAAAGTATCAATAGAAATGAAATACAGAGAAGGGGAATCTAAACTTCTTGAACGGAATTGAATCCTATTGGATTTGTGGGATTGCTGTGACCTGCTGGGCTATTTCCTCCCACGCATTTTCAGGCGTTCCTTTTTAGTTTCACAAAAGCATATACAATTCGCACTCCCCTCCTCTTTTCCTAAGAATTATCCACGCTTCTTTTCTCGTACTCTTCTCTTCTAGAACGTGATGGCTGGGCTTAACCAACACATTCTAAGCGTTGACCGTGGTGCTGGTGTGTAGTCTTCTTAACCCGTCTTTCTTTCCATGAGCCGTTGATTCCATGTAGAAGGCAGTCTATAAGTTTAATGTTTTAAAATGTTTCTCCCGCCCACCCGCGCTGCATAGGTTTTGGTAAAGTTCCCGCACTGCAGTCGGACTGTTTCAAAAGACATGGGTATCTTGATATTACAGTTTGAATGGGTATGTTTCATTTGCCAACTCAAGAGGATTATTCAGATATTACAGTTTGAAATGCTCTGGTAGACATATATGCAAAATCTGGAAGTATAGACAAGGCACGTGAAACTGCTTGACAGGATGCCTTAAAAGAAATGTGGTCTCGTGAAATGCTATGATCGCAGGATAAAAGCCGAAATCTGCAATTTTTTCCAGCATCCTCCCTGCCTGTGCCAAAATGGGAGCTTTGGAACGGGGTATGGACATCCATCATGGGATAAAGGAAAAGAATTTTGTTAGATGTTGTAGCTGCAACTACCCTGGTAGACATGTATACAAAATGTGGAAACATAGACAAGGCACGTGAACTGTTTGACATAATGCCTCAAAGAAATGTGTTCTCATGGAATGCCTTGAGTGCAGGATATTCACAAAATGGATTTGTTGAAAATGCTTTAGAAACTTTCAAGCAAATGGAATTGTCAGGTGTAAAACTAGACTCTTACAACCTTTTCCAGCATCCTTGCAGTCTCTACCAACAGGGTATGGACATCCATCAAAGCATAAAGGATAGAGGAATTTTGTCAAATGTTGTAGGTGCAACCACTCTGGTGGACATGTATCCAAAATGTGGACGCATAGACAAGGCATGCAAATTGTTTGACAATGTACCTTAAAGAAATTTGGTAAATGGATTTGTTGACAAAGATTTAGAAACTTCCAAGCAAATGAAATTGGTAGCTGTAAAGCCAATATTCTCTTCGCTTGTATCAAAATGTGAGATTTGGAACACGGTGTGGACATTCATTAAAGCATAATGGAATGGGGATTTTTGTCACATATTATAGTTGGAAATGCTTTGGTAGACATGTATGGAAAATGTGGAAGCATAGAAAAGGCACATGAACTGTTTTAACAAAATGCCTCAAAAAAATGTGATCTCATTGAATGAGATGTTTGCAAGATATGCACAAAAAAATTTGCAAGGATGCTCTCAAAATGTTTGAATTAATGAAGCATTTTGGAAAATATCTTAACATTATAAGCTTTGCTTGTGTTCTATGTGCATGCAACTATTCAAATTTAGTTGAAGAGGGTTGTACACACTTCAATCACATGAATAACCCTTATTGCATTAGACGCACAATTGATCATTATGTGTATGGTTTAGCTTCTTGCTTGTGTTGAGTATCTTGAGGACACCCTAAACTTTATCATTAGATGCCAATTAAGCATGTGGTAATTGTGTGGATGTGGTTTCTTGGTGCCTACTTATCACATATGGATATAGGTTTAGAAGTATTTATAGTGATGCTAACTTTTTTCTTTGGATCCTAAAAATGTTGACTTATGTTCTTCTCTCAAATATTTATGTAGATGTGGGCATGTGGTGTCAGGTTCAAATGGTAAGGAGATTAATAAATCATAAAGGAGTTAAAAAGATCCTTTGATGTAGTTGGATTGAAGGCCATAAATTGGTGTATGTGTTTTTCATGTATGGGATAGATCACATCCACAAACATAGGATATCTATACAAAGTTGGAGAGATTGGCTTGGGAGATGAAGGCAACAAAATATTCCCTAGATTCAAGACATTTACTTAGTGTTATGGAAAAAGGAGGGAAAATAATTATTTCTCTACCACCATAGTGAAAAGTTAGCAATTGCTTTTGGTTTGTTAGATGCACCCCTAGAAAAACTATTATAGTTTTTAAGAACCTTCGATATGTGTTGATTGCCCACTACAATAAAATTTATTTCCAAGATTGTTGCAAGAGAAATTGTTGTGAGAGATGTGAACTATTTCCATCATTTTAAACAAGTAGAATGTTCTTGTGGAGATTATTGGTTATGCTAAATGAAGTGATATGAAAAATAGGCTTGCACTATATAATAATGTGCACCATGTCACACCTACACTAATAATGAAGGAATATGGTTTTATTTTCAATTTATAGAAAGAAAAAAAAAATGTTTTTTGTTTGTTTTGTTTTTGAATATTTGGCAATCTAGACTATGATGTTGCCTTCAAAAAATTAGATGCATAGAGTGCATATACATTTTTGGGGTATCTGTCAAAGACTTATTTTATGATAGCATGGGCATTTAATTGAATTTTTTTCATAAACCTACATATGTATGAAATGAAGAGTTGGAAGAGGTGGAGAAAGAGAAAAACAAAATATGAGGAACTCTTCAAGTAAACTAAAAGATGCTTGACTAGCAAGAAATGGGAGAGAAGGGCTCACAATTACCCTTGCCATTTTGTATCTAGTTCTTTTGTTGGGATTAACTATTAGAATGAGACATCACAAATACATTTAACTGGGATTTCAAATCATAGAGTTCAGTGGTGTTCATCTGATAAGGTGCTTTAGATTAAGGCTCAACTCTTGGTACAAGGTCAATAGAGAAGTCAAATTCTCATTTCGGAGGCAACTTCGTGAGTTCACCAGGGAATACATCTTGGAACTACTTGAGAATAGGGTAGTCATCTAAGTACAGTTCCTTGCTGCAAGGGTTACTGATATGCACAACATAAATTGCACACCCCTTTCAACGAGCCTTCTTGAGCTGTATAGCAAAAATCTGTCTAAGCTTTAAGGGTCTTTGCATTCCACAAATCTCGACTGGTTCGCCGTAATCATCCAGACAACTGACTACCTTATCCTCACAGTTCACTACAACCTTATGCTCAGTTAACCAATTTATCCCCAAAATTACATCATATGAGCCTAAAGGTGCCGCATACAAGTTGACCTAGGTTTGGAAGGTTGGAAGCTTTAACTCGTTGCAAAAGAGACAAGTATCTACCCTCTGCTCTACTCAATTACCATACAAGACTATCCGTGAGTTTTCTATGTATCCAGGTCTAATAGGTATCTTAGAAATTATTCTAGGATCTATGAAACATTCTGTAGCTTCGATATCAATGAAAATAGAGATAGTTTGGAAATATAGCTTACCCGTTAGCTGAATTGGCGAAACCTGATACTCTGCTTGTTTATTATTCATTGCAGTGTGGATTTGGTGATGTTGGGTCTGCTGGTAGTTTCCTTCCTTTCGTGATTTTGACTACTGAGGACAATTTGAGGCATAATGATCACCTTCGCAAGTATAGCACCCATCAAGAGGCCCTTTGCGACCTCTTGGCTTGTCCTCTCTGAAGCCCTTCTGCTTTTGGTCGTCTTTACCCTTGTTTTTGTTTTCCTTATTGTTCTTTACACCATTATTATCTTCAACCTTCTCTTGTGACTCACTTCCCCTCTTGAGATGATGGATCTAATTGTTCTTGTCTCCTTTATGGAATTTCTTGTTACCAAACCATGGCTTAGGATTTGCATTATTACGTAAATTGGATAACTACTACAGTTTATGTTCTTGTTTGGTGGCTTTTTGGAAGACTTCATTCATGGTAAGAGGATCATGCATATCCACTTTCGATCTAATATGGGGTCTCAGTCCCAATATGATTTTTTGGATACATAAAATTTCATCTCCATAATATTGAGACACATACTTCAATAGTTTGGTGAACTTTTCCCAATATTGAGTTACAGTCATGCTCCCTTGAGTTAAATTCTAGAATTCTGTCACCTTCTTGTCAAAGAAAAGCTACAGTAACATCTCTTCCTAAAATATTGAAGGAAGAGTTCCCAAGTAATCTTAGCACCTGGGTTGGAGATTCCTTTTTGATTTCTATTATCCCACCAAGTTGTTGCTTCATCAAAAAGCTGGTACATAGCCCATGCCGCTTTAGTCTGGTCGGAAAGGTTACGGAGCCCAAAGTATTTTTCCATCTCAATAATCCATGCCTCTGCTCCTGCTCCAATAGCCTTACCATCAAACTTAGGCAATGCTACTCTTTTAAGATCTTTTCCAAGCTCTTCTTCAATTCAACCTCGAGGGCATGCTCCTGGACCACCGTCTCCTTGATTGACTCCTAAAATTCTGCGATCTCGGTCCTCGTGTGCCACTCAGACCTCTTTTTTTATGTGGTCCATGTGAGCCTCTTTCCTGTTCAAAAGCTTTAGAACCTGTTCCAACCTCTTGTTTGGTTTGTTGTATAAACCAAGTGCTACCACCCATCTCTTTCCTGGTGGTCACCATGTTGACTCACACTTAACCTGCATCACATTCACGACTATCACATCTTAACACTAGGTTCTATGAATAAATGTTCTTATTCTACCTCTCATTATATACACATGCATATATCACTCATTCATCAAGGACATACACATTAATACATTGAAAACATATTTTGGAGTTCTTCGTTTGAACACACCAAAAATATTATCTTATTTTATTTATATTAAATGTGGGTCAATAGACCCTTATTTACAAAGGCTTCTTATTACATTACTTAGTCTTCTTGTTATCAGAAAGAGGACATTCCTCTGGGTCGTCATCTGAATTTACATCATATTTCACAAAAGAGGATGGTTGAGCACGTAGGCTCTCCTTTTCCTCTTTAGTTAACAAGGGTGCGTTGGGTTCACACCCTAGAGGTTAGTCCATGATTGCAAAAATCTTTTTGATCTTAGGCGTTCACTTCTCCTCAATCTTCTTTCCTCACTCTAGCATAAGTTGTGTGAAGGCTTGAGCTAGAGTCTCTGTAACGTCTAGAAAATGTAGAAGAAACAAATCAGAGCAAACATGTAATGCAATCTAAAACTCTAATGCAATCTAAGCCAAGCAACAGAGAACAAAGGAAAGCCAAAACATAAATAAAATGAACAATCTCACCCAATATGTACGTAATTCCATGTATCATCTCGATTGCCCTTCTACATTTTGCCATGTTGTAGTATAATTTCCCTCAGATTTTCAAAAGTTCGTGCAAGTATAGCCTATGATAATGATTTAGCAAAACATCGAAGATTCAAGATAGTTGCTCCAAAAAGTCATAATATTTCAAGAGAGATTGGAATGATGAAGAATAGATCAATTTATAGAAAGTTGATTATTTGAATGACAGGTCAAGATTGAAAGATCAATGGACGGTTGAGATGGACAGATTAGACATGCATTCTGATAACTGTTAGTAGCGACATGAGTGATACCAATTAGAAATAGAATTAAAGATTAAATAAATGATTTAATCTTCCAGTTTGGTATTCAAAAACAGAAGAATTATCTTTGCATGACAAAGATAAAGATGGATTAAAGCAACTCTCGTTCGAATGCACACACAAGGTTTAATTAATTAAATAAGAATATTTAATTAATCTACATGTACACACAATTGAGTTAGCACTAGACGATTGAATGATTTGACGAAGAGATTACTCGAGAAAGCCACTCAAACATTAAATCAAGAGTTAACTAAGCAAATAAAATAGATCTTTGAATCGAGTAAAAGTGAATACTTAGATAATTTGCACAATTATCTAAATATAGAGGAATGTGTTCAAATATGATTTATGAATCAAATAATTCATTTAATTCAAGGTTTGATATTTGAAGAATAATTAAATAAATAAGATTTATTTAATTAAGTGACGAAGGGATTGAATGAATAATTAAATAAAGAATTTATTTAATTATAGTTGAAGTATGATAAAGAGTAAATTAAATAAGAATTTATTTAATTTGACAAGAAGGATAAGGTTAATTAGTAACATAATTAAATAAAAAGCATTTATTTAATTAATCAGATAGAATAAAGAAAATGTGAATCAATTAAATAATTAAGATTATTTAATTAATAGAAGAATTAAAGTTAAAGTGAATTAATTAAATAATTGACATTATTTAATCGTGACCATGGAAGAAATACGAATTATTAAGAATATTGAAGTCACAGGCTTAAACCAGATTTCGGTGTCTACATTTGCCTCTCTTTGATACAATGTCATTTCGGCGTTGTGTCAAAGAAAATCGATAAAAATATGCCCCAGTGTAAACAGGTGAAGGTATGCCCCCTCGGGAAAATTGACAAATTTGTGAAAAAATTTAGAAAAATTTGAAAATGATCCCGATTAGCCCATTGGATAGCCAGAAATGTAGTGGAGTTGACAAAATTGAAGTTGCAAATGTTAAGGACGGGTACGGGTCGATTGAAGTTGGAAGTTGACGCAGCCAGTAGAAAGGAATGCCACCAAAACCCTAGTTATAAATAGAAAATGGGGTAAAAGCCTATTCATTTTAACCCACATAGCTTTGAGAATTGAGAATTTTGCTCTGCACCCACAGTGATGATGTCTCCTGTTCCAAACATCCACCATCGAGCATACAAGATCCGGAACCTTCAGGCGGCCAGCCGACACAGACCCCCCAGTATGTACCTTAAACTTGACTTTTGAATTTTTGATTTGTGCGAGTTTTTATGCATTTATTTTCTATTTTCGTTATGTGTCATTTTATTGAAAAGCCGCATGTGAGTGCACAATCGACGCATTTGCATGCGGATCAACACATTTGTATTTATTTCGACGCAGTTGTTATTTGATTTATGCAGTTGTATGTGATAGTTAATTTACGTAGACACATTTGTCATTTTGGCACGCATATGCATTTGAAAGCCACGCAAATGAAAAATAATGACGCATATGTGAAATTGAACTACGCATTTGGTTTTCTGCAACACATTTGTAAAATAATGATGCATCTGCAAAATAATGACCCATTTGAATAGCATTTGATTTAGTCATTTTGCACTAGGATAGATGTTTGATGTTGACATGACGCATGTATAATGCCATTGCAGGTTGTTTTAGACACTGTATACACGCGAGAGTCGAGACCTACGACTTTTCACTTCCAAGATAGCTTGCAGAGTGCAAAGAGACGATTCTTATGGCACCTAGGTCTTCTACATGTGACAGACATGCCCCCGATTCGGGCGAATCGAGGTTTATTGAAAGCGTTGTGCGAGCGGTGGCACTCGGAGACTTCGTCATTTCACCTGCCTACTGGAGAGGTGATAGTGACCTTAGAGGATGTCTATAGGATCTTGAGACTCCCCATCAGAGGCACGAGGGTGAGGTACGATACCTAGAGGGGTGTTGTTGAGATGTGTAGAAACTACCCTCACGCTGATGTCAGACAGTTAGGGTTTTATCATTATGAGATTAGATGGCGTGTATTGGCATAGAGGTATAGGTGGCTGGACTATCTAGTGTGTGCTTCCTAACCGTCAAGGTCATGGTTTTCCTGTGGGTTGGGGGGAGATGCTAGTAGGTATGTTAGAGCGACGGGAGGTATATGCTTGGGGTCCCTGTCTCCTTGGCATGTTATATTTTCACTTGCATGATATAGCCTATTGAGAGGCTCAATCCATTAGTTGTGGTACCACGCTCTTGATGGTATGGGTGTGGGAACACATTGCCATTTTTCAGCCACTGGTTACAGTCGATGTACAACACAGAGCTCCTTATGCCTTCTGTTATGTGGGGGTGAACACTCAGCACCACATGGGAGATACCGGGTATTTCAGGCATGCCATTGATACTATGGTTCAATTTACATGGAGACCGTACCTGGGATGTGTAGAGTGGTTAGACGAAGATGAGCATTTTCCTTTTTTCCACCAGACTCAGTACCTAATTGGCGGACTGTTTCACATGTCCACATTATTGAGTGACATTTTCCAGATCGTGTATTGCGGTAGTTCAGAGAGGTACATGATGTGCCGAGAGGATGAGCTGAGTTCACGAGGTCCTCGTGAGAGATCCCCTTGTGGGGTCTAGAGATTCTAGTAGCCATTGTATAGGCAAATATTGATGGATTGTAGGTAGTTCCATGGGGATGGAGAGATGGTGCGAAAAACCCAAGTACCACAGAGGCTTACGATCAGTGGTGGGTCATGCATAGGTCGATTCCCCTTACAGATCTAGATCAGGCTGCACTGATAGAGAAGCAAGGGATAGGACCGTGTTGTAGGCGTGGCAGAGGAAGAGGTTAGAGAGGTGGAGGGGGTCGTGGTGATGATGGATATGGTGATGGAGGTGGTCGACAAGGTGGTAGGAGAGGGAGGCGTGGAAAGAGGGGACGAGGGCCACCATTATCACCGATTCGTGAGGAGGGATAGGGAGAGGAGGATGTGCCCATGCCTGATATTGGCAGAGGTGGGGAGGAGGTGCATGTTGAGATCGGCAGAGAGGAGGAGCATCCCACAGAGGAGGGTATTCCAAAGGTTCATGTAGAGGAGGAGGCAGACATAGAGGAGGAAAAGATTGATGCACTTGGCTTACTTGGTGCCTATCAGGATGATGATGAGGAGGACGATGATCATGAGCAGGAGATCTAAGACAGGATTTTGGAGGATTTGGAGGATGAGGATGATGGTGTACCGAGAGTGAGATGGGTTGACACAGAGGCAGTTGATTCCGACACTACTACACTTTGGGCCTAGATTGCATCCTTGGAGGAGCAGATGAGGGTTATGATGTCTGAGAGGGATTTGGTATAGATGGAGAGGGACGGGGCCATCATGGACAAAGATCAGGCTATAGCTCAAAGACAGGAGACCGAGCAGAGATTCACAGAGATTAGAGCCTTATGTACTAGGCCAGCAACTACATTTGCTAGAGAGTTAGTCAGAGCCGGAGAGAGGGCCACCTATTACAGGGATTTGTATGAGACATCAGTTCCTCCAGAGAGATGGGCTATGAGTTTTTCAGAGGCATGTAGTGAGAGGTCTCAGACTAGGATCCACTCCAGGACAGTTAGTATAGAGGGTGTCAAGCAGCCACGCAGAATTGTTCCATATGACAGTCTCCACTCAAGTCACAGGTCATTGGGTTCCCGACATCAGTCATCCACACACTCTAGCCATGATAGCAGTGGCAGTTTAGGATACAGACACTTCTTGATATGTATCGAGACATTGTATTATGATTATATAGCCTTCGGGCTTCCATATTTATTGAGACATTATGAAATTGTGATGTGACATTGTTGAGTGATATATATATATATATGATTTTGGTGGTGATTCTCATGATATGCATTTCTATTTATTGATTATGCAATCGTTTATTTGTACATATGTTATGTTTATATGATATTCCTTGTGATGGATGATCGTATCTACTTTATGATGTATTTATGTAGCTAATGATATGACATTGATTCTATGTGATGATGTATGTATTAATATGTATGATGTCAATGGATGTTATGCATGCAATTCTTTCTACATGTGATGCTATACAAATGTAATGTGATACATGTATTTACAATTTGTTATGTACATGGAATGCTTTTGATATGTATTGTATGATGATGAATGTCTATGATGCCCTGATGTCCTAGATATGATAAATGCCTATATGTTTGTATTCTTCTAACATGTATGTGTATGCAGGATGACTTATATTGTTGTGTGTCACAAGATTCTGTCATAATGCAAGAAAGAAGAACTATTAGTGCGGAAAGAAAGATTTAGAAATAATAACAAAAATGAGATGGATGTTAGTATTATCAATCTTCAATGTTTCACTGTATCAAAAAAGGTGTTGCACTTTATCATCATTGGGCGAGACTAATACAAATGTAGAAAAACACCATGATATGACATATATCAAGGTGTGCAAGGTCATCCACTTGCTAACAACAGACAGTCGCAGACAAGGATTGTCGTTAACTCATACTAAGGGCACAAGTTGCCCCAGTCTTTTTGTCAAGACAAACCACAAACAACAAACAAAGTAAAAGACGGGTCATGAGACATCATTGCTCCTCTAAATCCTTCATGGGAAATCCTTGAGGAAACTAGTAACATGACTCAAAATCAAATTTAAAAGACAGTTGACAGACAACAGTCAAAGAAAACAAAATTCTGATACATCATTGCTTCTCTAAATCCTTCATGGGACATCCTTAAGAAAGCTAGTAACATAATTATGAGTCATCAAGTCAAATGAAAAGATAAGATAAATAAATTAGAAAGTAAAAAATCCAATAAAATATTTTCCAAAACTTGATCTGTTTGTTTGATTCGTTTTGATTGATAGAAGGATTGATTGATAGAGCCCAATTTTAGGAGATACACATACTAGATAAGAATTTGAGTCTGGTTTCGATGTTATGACTATCTGTATAAGGCATGAAAAATCCTGGTTTCAGAAAGACATGTATCGTATAAGACGTTGAGTCAGATGTCCGTTGATGTGATAACCTATGTAAGGCTATGTTTGATTGTTTGACAATGTCGATTATGCAGGAAGGACTCATCCTGTATAAGACATATATTGTTTTGCTGATATCTGTATTCAAAAAGGACTCATCCTGAACAAGACATAGGTTGATTTCCTTGACGATGTCTATTTCCAGGAAGGACACATCCTATAGCAAACATTGGTTGATCTGTTTTGATTGTTTCATTTGGCAAGTTGTTTGATTTGACTTAGAGACATTGCTGAATTGTTCACCAGATTGATGCATGACTTGATATGATGTGCTGACAATTGATTGTGTGTGATGAAAAACCCTAAAGGACTGACCTAGTGCAGCCTTGGGGGCTCATTGATTGATGACCTTGCCTACGTTATACACATAGAGACCTCGTAGTTCAACTTGACCTTGACTGACAAGACTGACTACAAATAGAAGACATGTGTGATAGTGAATGTGAGGAACCCTAATGGACTGACCTAGTGTGGCCTAGGGGGCACATCGATTGATGGCCTTCCTATGTTATACACGCAGAGACCTCATAGTTTGACACGACCAATGACCTTGTCATATAGACATATGGATTGAGTCATGATTTTATACAGAAAACCTAAATGGAATAACCTAATGCCTCGGGGGCACATCGACAGATGGCCTTGCCTACATCCAGTTGCAGAGGAAACGTAGTTTGACAAATGACAAAGACTACAAATGCGACTGACTCTGACTCTATTTTTTGGATTTTCGACATGTGTTAATTTTTTAGTCTTTTTGAAGTTTTCTGATGTTTAAAAAAAAAAATTCTCAGGACATTTTGTGATGTTTTTGGATTTTTCTATGGTTTTATGTCTTCAACACAGCCTATGTAAGAACCAATATGACACATGTCAAGTGTTTTCCCCCAGTCGAGTATAAGACCAATTGATTATGAATAGGTTAAAATGGGGAATATGAAATGCACTCGATGTCAATCATTCTAGGTTATGGGAAAGACTACCACTTATTACAAATGGTATGTACAAGTGATAGATAGGAAAGACAAGTGATATGTATAGGGAATAGATAGTATATACAAGGATAGGGTGTATGTACATGGATAAGGACTATGTACAGGGATAGGGACTATGTATAAGGTATGCGAGATTAGAATAATAGTAGACAAAGGAGCAGAGTCAACTACACATGGTGCCTGTTTGCCAAGTTTTCACCATGGTACTTATCTAAAGTGCCACCGAAGTGGTTTTCACTATTGGACAAATTTTTTCTCTTTACTATTTTCTAGATTATCTAATTTTTTTGGTGTTACCAAGATGCCTGTTTTCTAGGTTTTCACCTTGGTAACGATTTTTTATTTATTTATTATTTTTTTTGTATTTTTGGCTAATTAAGATAAGGCCCTCAGAAGCTATGCGTAGAACTTCTTCAGATGAAGACTATTGATTGGCAAGGACAATGGTTCCCCTTCAGGAGTAGAAAGTTGATACGCTCCTGATCCAAAGGTTTTAGTAACAATATAAGGTCCTAACCAGTTAGGTTCAAACTTTCCTAGTTTGTCTCTTTCTACTTGATTCTTCATATTCTCCATTAACACCAGGTCACCAATGTCAAATTTTATGTTTAAGAACTTCCTGCTATAGCTACGACGAAGGTGATTCTGATATGCTTGGAGATGGTCTCGTGCCTTCTATCTTCGCTCATCTAGGAATTCTAGCTCATGGAGTATCGATACTCGGTACTCTTCATCATCAATATGGCCTTTCAAGGATATCTTCAGGGAAGGAATCTTGACCTCAATAGGAAGAATAGCTTCAAAACCAAATACTAGTGTGAATAGGGAGTGGCCAATGGGAGTACGAATACTTGTGTAGTAGGCCCATAAGGCGGGATTAAGTTGTAAATGCCAATCACCCAACATCATTGACAGTCTTCTTGAGGATTCTAATGATAGTTTTGTTAGATGCTTCTGCTTGGCCATTACCTTGTGGGTAGTATGGAGTGGAAAAATGATGTTGAATATGAAATTCATGACAAAGATGGCGTATTCTTGGATTCTTAAATCCGCTGCCATTATCTATGATTATTATGGACTGAGGGAGACCATATTGACAGTATTATATAGCTCGCATAAACTAGAAATCAGGTGTCAATGTGGTGTCATAGAATCGGCTTCAATCCAATTTCATAAAAGCACTTAGTGGCAAAGTGATGATGAATTGTATTAGATGATGTGGGTGGATCTTACCTATGAGGTCAAGTCCCCATTGGGTGAAGGGCCATGGGGATGTTATAGGACGGAGCTCCTGTGCTGGTGCATGTATCAAGTCTCCATGAACTTGGCATTGGCGACATTTCTTTTGCAAAGACATATGAGTCCTTTTCCATAGTAGGCCAATAATAACCAGTCTCATAATCTTTTTAGCTAAGGTAGGACCACTAGAATGGGAACCACATGTACCCTCATGCACCCCATGCAAGGTTGATTGTGCTTCATTAGAATCAAGACATCTTAGTAGGGTATTATCTAAGGCACGTCTATATAGGGTGTCTCCGATGATGGTGTATTTAGTTGACTTACGAAGGAATGTTCTACGTTGGTTGTTTGAGAGGCCAGTGGGTATGATTTTGGCATGAAGGTAGTCATAGATTTCTTTGTACCATGGGGAATCAAGACCAAAAATGTCACATACCATTTTAGAATCTGGGATATCGTAGGCTGGGACCAAAAGCTGTTCTACCAAAAACTCAAACTTAGGCACGTTGTTAGGAATGTCTAGAAGTGATGCAATTGTAGCCATAGCATCTGCTGCCTTGTTTAAAACATGAGGTATCTGATGAAATTCGACTTTGTCAAAGTACTCTTTAAATCTATCAGCCATGCATTTGTATGGAGCAAGCTCTCATCCTTAGTCTCATAATCATCATTTACCTGTCTGATTACTAGTTGAGAATCACCATATACCTGTAGGTTCTTAATTTTCCACTTGATTGCCATGCGTAAGCCTGTCACTAGAGCTTCATAATCTGCTATGTTGTTAGTACATGGGAATGCAATCCTGAATGACTTAAGGATGGAATCACCCTGTGGTGTGATAAATAGTATACTAGCCCCTGAGCCATGATTTGTATGTGAGCCATCAAAGTACAGTTTCCATGTTGTGTTTGTGTCAATTGTAAATATAAACTCATCAAGAAATTCTGCAACTAATGGGTGATTTGCTTGTAGTGGTGCATCGGCTAACTGATCAACAATGACTTGTCCTTTAATAGCCTTTCTCTCCACATACTGGATATCATACTCACTGAGTATCATAACTCATTTGGCCAGTCACCCTGTTAATGTTGCCTTGCTGAGAAGATATTTCAAAGGATCTATTTTAGCAATCAACATTGTTTGATGGTTTAGCATATAGTGCCTTAGTTTTTGGGTAGCAAATACTACTGCAAGATAGACACATTCAATGGTACTATAGTTGAGCTCATAACCTACCAAAGTCTGATTGATATAATAGACTGCCCTTTCATGACCTTCATCATCATTCTGTGCAAGCAATGCTTTGAGTGATGAATGGGTTGCTGTAATATAAAGAATCAATGGTCATCCTTCAATAGGTGGCATTAAGACTGGTGGTGTGAGTAAATATTCCTTAATCGGTTGAAAAGCCTCTCCGCACCTAGCTGTCCATGCAAAGGGTTCCCCTTTCTTAAGTAGATGTTGAAAAGGATGTGTCTTATCTACTAACTGCACTATAAATCTTCTGATGGATTACAGTCTTCCTTGTAATGCCCTTAGTTGACTGAGATTAGTTGGTGGGGGCATGTCTATGATTGCTTTTACCTTGGCCGGATCCACTTTAATGCCTATCTGGAAATGATATTGCCTAAAAGCTTTCCTAACTTGACTCCAAACACACATTTCTTGGGATTGAGTCTCACTTTATACTTCTCCAGCCTTTGAAATATCTTGTCTAAAACCTGTAAATGTTCTTCCCTTGTATTGTATTTAACAATAAGGTCATCGACATAATCCTCCATAAGAGTGTGTACTAGATCATGAAAGATGGTGGTCATGGCATGTTGATAGGTTGCTCCATTTTTTGAGTCCAAAGGGCATAACATTCCAACAATGCGTTCCGCAAGGACAAGTGAAAGCTATCTTAGGTTGGTCTTCAGTTGCAATTCTGATTTGATTATATCCTAAAAATCCATCCATAAGGGACAACATCTCATATCCTGTTGTCATGTCTACTATCATGTCTATGCTAGGCAAAGGGAAGTCATCCTTAGGAAAAGCTTTGTTGATATCTCTGAAATCGGTGCAGATGCGGATGCCCTTGGTTGGTTTAGTGACTAGTACAAGATTGGAAATCCAATCTGCATAGTCGATTGATCTAATGAAACCAACATCTAATAGTTTATTGAGTTCTGCCTTGAATAGTAAAGCAATCTGTGGATGCATTTTCCTCAATTTCTATTTCACTGGTTTGACACCTGGTTGTAAGGGTAAGTGATGTAGAACAAGTTCAGGATCCAACCCAGGCATGTCTACATATGACTAGGAAAAATTTATCTGTCTCTGTGCAAAAAGTTGTGGAATTCTGGCTGCTCTTTTGTTGTCAATGATGCTACAAAATAAACCGGTTGAGGATTCTCTTCTGTGCCTATGTTGACTTCTACTGATTCTTCAACAAGCATGGGTGAATTTTCCTGTGCAATGGGGAGAATGTACAAACCTCCATCCGTAGGTGCCTCAAAGAGGTTTTCACCTTCAGATGTGTCCTTTATTTTTACTTTTTCATCATCTAGAGGCACCTTTCGGTTTTCACCTAGAGACATCCTTTTTATCTTATTTATTCTTTTTGCATTTTTGCAACTAGAGGGTTGAACAGATTCCAAAAAATATGCTTTGTTGTCTAAGTTAATGATAAAACCAGCCTTGTGATCACCGTGAGGTATGCCTTCTCGTAATCCCAAGAACTCAACAATTGCTTCGTCGTTCTCAAAAATGTCTAAGATGGGTGTGTCTTGTTGGTCCCAATCAATGAGTTGGGGATAGACTAGGGGCATGTCATCGTCAGAATTATCAAAGTTTAATGGGATCAAGGTAAGGACTGAGTTGTTCATATGGTCACAAAATTCTTGTACTAAGTCTTGTTTTCTCTTAGGTTTAGATCTAGGTGGATTGAGAGGTGGGCCTAATGCCAAGGTTTGGTTATCCGAAACAGATGTATCAGGTTGCCAAGAGGTAGGATCGAGTGATTCCCAATAGTAGTGTTTAAACCATTCCTCCTTTGTCATTTTCTTTGGTGGACATGAATTCAATGGATTTGGTGAGGATCTTAACATTAAGTCAAGTTCCCCAAATAGCTTGTCAAGGTGCATGGAAGAGGTAGAGGATAGGGAATCCCATTCATAGTCGTTGGAGTTGGGGGAGTCACATTGATATTGGTCTAATGGTTTTTGAGGTGTCTTAATATCTTCTAAAGCACTTACTTCCTCAATTAAGGGTGATGTGGTACTAGGATCACCAATCTGAATCGGTTGAAACCCAAGCCCTATGCCTTTTGGCCACTGAGAAACAAATATTGGTTCAATCCTCCCATCTTGATTTAAGCCTAAACCACTATGTCCATTATATCCCTTGCTCTACATGATTGTGAAACCTTTCCATATAGATCTGTAGGAATGTGAGCAAGTGAGAGAGGTTCTTCATCATCTTCTCTATACAACCAGGAGGTGACATCTTCTATATTTATGGCCTCTTTGCTTAATTATCCCCATTTAGTGAAATTTGTTGTGGGAGGAATGTGTATAGTGACCATGAATTGTGTCTTGTCTGATGCAGGTAAACCGTATGACTTAGGAGGAATCAGATGGCTAACACAATAAGATGTCTTCATGTAATACTCTCCACAACCCTTATCTTGGATCTCAACCCTAGGAGTGGTAGGAATCGAGGGTAAAATAAATGCTCAAGTGAGTGTGGATGGATCAACATAGGGAGATGGATTGGACAATGAAGCCTCCTGGTTTACCAGTACTTGGCATTGGGGGATCTCTTTTAGATTGGTACAATATTGGAATGGATCTAGGTCACCATCTATAGTTATTTCAGTACCATTGTAAGGGAATTTGAGACACTGATGATATGTGGAAGGGATCACCTTCATGGCATGAATCCATGGTCTGCCTAGCAGAAGGTTATAAGGAAGGGTGAGATCCAAGACTTGAAACTTTTTCTCCATTACTGCAGGACCAATTCTGATAGGAAGTGTTACCACCCCCTTTGATTTTCATTCTTCATCATCATAAGCTTTAATGACAATGCTTTTGGTTGTGTGTACGCATGCTTCTGAGAAAAATAATGCCTTAATCAATTTTAAAGTGCACATATTTAACCCTGCTCCTTCATCTACCAAAACTCGTCTAACTTTGGTGTCATCAACAAGGACTTGAAGATGTAAAGGGTCGTTATGGTTTGTCTTTTCAGTTGCATAGTCTTGTTCAAAAAATGTGGCATGATGATTATTGGTCAAGTAGCCCACCATTTCCTGGAAATGATTGACATCGATGTCATTTGGGATAGTGGTGTTTTGTAAAGCTTTTTCTAAGATAGATCAATGCTTAGGGGAAATACACAATAGTTCCAAGATTGAGATTTGGGCTGGGGTCTTCCCCAACTGGTCAAGTAGGTTATATTGTGACTTGGAAGGCTATGGTGTTTGCTGCAATGGAGGGCCTTGGATAGTGATCTCAGTACGACGAGTATTGACCTTGCACTTAGGATTTGTATTGATAGTAATGGTATTGATATTCTCATCAGTGGTGTGAAGGTGATGAATTGTTTTTCCACTATTATAATCATGCTTGATACTCGCATAGTTGGCTAACATATTGGTCTTAGTACTCGAACTGGGAATAGTTCCTTTCCCATGGTCATGTAATGGATCAGAAAAGACTTGATGATCAGTGTTTGATGACTTTGGTTTCTATCCACTAACTTCAATTATTCTCCTTTTGACAAGATCCTGTATGATTATTTTTAGTTGGTGACAATTTTGTAGGTTATGTCCCTTAGTTCTATGATAATCACAAAAGGCATTGTCATCCCACCAAACTAGTTTAAATTGTCTTGGCTCTTGCAGTTGTATAAGATTATGTTGTAACAATTGATTGAATATAGACTCAATGGGTTCCCCTAAGGGAGTGAACTCATGTTTTTGAAACCTCCTTTGTTGTTGCGGACGTTGAGTATTTTAGACCATGTTGGGAGGTTAATTGACAACATTAAGTGTGTTGGCCGAAGTGTTAGGTCCTTGTAATGTGATGATTGGTATTGCTTTTACAGTTTTAGCATCAACTACCCCATCATTGGCAACTTTTTTGTTGCGAGACCAAAATCTATTTCTGTCATTGGGGCTGTTTTGCAAGATCGGATATCTATTGGATGTTGATGTCTTAAGTTCACCTTTTTCAATGAGATCCTTTTCCATTATAACCCCTTTTTCCACTAGTTCTGAAAAAGATGTACAACAATGTACCCTTAAGTTACTCCCTAGTTTTACATGAAGGTTTTCCTAGAACATAGTAACTTTTTGTTTTTTAGGTATCTCGACAGGACACCAGCTAGCTATAGTCCTCCATCTCTAGAAGAAAGCAATAAATGTTTCACCTTCATCTTGTGTTGTGTGACACAAGGTTGATATATTTATCTCGTGGTCTATGTTGAAGGAGAATTTCTCAACAAAATTCTTAGCCAGTTCACCCCAAGATCTGATGCCATAGTCTAGACCTGAAAACCACTCTAGTGCAATCCCTACAAGAATTCTTAGAAATAGTCTCATAAGATACGTGGGGTCATAAGCGACATGTATGCATATGGTAGAAAATTCCCTTATATGTTCTATTGGATTCTGTTTTCCATTGTACTTAGGGAGATTCGGTATGACATACCCATGAGGGAAAGGGGTCATGTACAATGATCTATCAAAGGGAAATGGGCATATGTCCTTTGTTGAAAAAGATTTCTTAGTTGACACCGCCATGTTGTCCATTTTTGTTTGTAGTGCATGCATTTGTGTTTGCAAGACGTCAACCTGGGTCAATGATGTGCTGGGTGGATTATGCGTATTTTTGTATGTATTCTAAAAGCCAAGGTCTCATGATGGGTTTCGATTGAACGTTGGTATTTGAGGTGGGTTTGGATTCAGAATGTTGGTAAACGTGTTCTGGTCCAGAATCTACATAAATTGGTTTTGACTTGGGATATGTGTGAATGGATTCTGAGTACTGTGCTGGGAGAAGGGATTCTAATTTGGAATCTGTGTAAATTGATGTTGACTTGGAATTTGGGAGAATGGGTTTTGATTACCCATCTGGGAGAACAAAATTTGATTTGGAATCTGTGTGAATGTATTCTGACTGCCAATCTGGGAAGATGGATGTTGATCGCCATATTGGAATGAGGGAATGCCTCTTGTTTGTGTAATATGTGGTATAGTATGAGTGGTTTGAACACTAGGTATGGCCGTTGACTGAGGTATGGTACTTGTGATGTGAACACTAGGTATGGTTGTTGACTGTGGTATGGTACTCGTGACACTGACATTTGGTGTAGAAGCTGATGTTTTAGATCTTTTACTCCCAACAAGAGGACCGAAGTGAGTGGATGATGATGCCCCCATAGTGAAATTAAATCTTGATGTCATGCCAGACGTACCAAATGGAGACATATGGACTGTCGTACTCTATGTAGGTATGCCAGATGGTATGGTTGTATTTACCTAAGGTATAGTAGTACTAGCGTTCATTGTATTAGTCCCTTGTGTAGGTTGAGCTTGTAAGGTGCTAATATCGAATCCTGTAGGTAAGGTAGCACCTTCAACTAGCAATTTGGCTAAGTATCGTTGACGATCATTTGCTAGGTACTCATCTACAAAAGAGGAAAACTCAGAGTCCTGTGCCACAGCCTTTATGTCGTCTACTGTAATGTGTCCTTGAGTGTTTCTAGTGGTGAATTTGTCTAATAAAGTCCTATGAGGTCTTGTGGAGAATGGATTGATGAATTCATTTGGGTTCAACATCTTTTCTCTCTCTCTCTCTTTTCTTAGAACTAGTTTCAACCATGTAAGATAAGATCAATATGCAAGGAATGCAAAACTACGTCTATGGACAATATGACTCTAGTCTATGTTTTTAGGATTTTCTTAATACAAAATAAGGAATGTTCTAAGATGATGCTAATCTAAAATGGCAATATCTAAAGATGCAAAATCTAAGCAAACTTCTAAGGTAATCAATTCTGTAAACCCAAGACAGGGGACCAACTACCTATTAAAGTCTAACCAAGGTGTCAATTTAGTTAAGTCAAGGAACCAACGTAGGACGAGGATCAAAGACAAGTTGAGTTTCCTAACTAGATTGATGAGCTAGGAGGCTCTCTATAGGACAAAAGGATAAGATGATAGGACTAGGTTCAATGACAGATTTTGTTGACGCTATGATCTTGCTAAAGTGTAGATGGTGGACCTATCCTAAAGTTTGTAAAACTGGCCTTCCTAGAAGTTTAAATCTAAAGGCAATGTGTACTCAAAGATGAAAGTAAAACTCAGAATCAGAACGACAATAGTAATGACTAAATGATACCTAAAGGATGCAAAATTAAGGAAATCATTTCAGGTTTCTATCCAAGGACAAGTAAGACAAATCGAAGACTGGTATGACAGTGTTGACTGGACAATGACTGTGAATTCTAGTTTTCTAATAATCTGGAAAATGCGTCACAAAATTTATCAAATGCGGTTATGTTTCATAGTTGCGGTTCTCTATCAATCAGTTGCGTGTTTCTGGTAAAGTTCAATGTCTAAATCCAGAAGATGTGGTTAAGTTTCTAACATATGCTACTCAGACTGTATCAGATGCAGTTTTCCTAAACCTACGCATTGGTAAAATTTCTGCGACAGTGGCAAATGCGTCGTTTGAGACTGCAGTTGTGGCTCACCTTGTCAGATGCGTCACAGAATATCACAAGTATAGTTTTTGAAGATAGATGCAGTTTTTGACAAAGAAAATGCAAGCTAATCTAGAAGATGCGACTCTAAGGTAAAAAAATGCGACTCGATAGAACTATTGTGACTTTTTGGTGAATAGTTGCAACTTTGTTGTATTTTCAGTGAATTGAGATATAAAACTGACACTATTTTTCTGTGATCAAGATCTGGAAAACAGAGACAATCATAAGACAAAGTGTTTTCAGTTTGATTTTGGACTCAAAGAACGTTTAATTTGATAATAGACAAGCACATCCTAGGCTATGAAGGACAATATTTATTGATTTCTCACTTGGGTTTCCCCAACTATGCTTATTCAAGGTAGATGATTAGTAGCTTGACCCCTTTGGCTCCCCTCCACGGCTCATTAACGTCATTCGGGGCAGCCAAGCTACAGTACCCATGAACATCCCATGGCATACCTTCATCTCTACACATGAACTGTAAGAATATGAGACAACTTCACAGGTCCGACCTGCTACACCAGTAAATAGAAGGATTTTGGACACTACAAACAAATGTGTTTAATTAGGGCATTCTTTTCATAGGGCATGATCCATGCGGCGAGAGTCCCCTTTCGGATCCATCTCGTCAGAACCATACGCATGATTCTTGGGCTTTCCCCAAGAATCCACTTTTATATACCGGATGGAAGTCCCTCAGGTTCAGGGTGCTACCGGTCTGAGTCATCCTGAGGTGAGTACTTTTTCCCACCAGAATAGGCCCAAGTTCTAGAGTTGGTAACTATTTCTCTTACACCTAGGATCGCACAGATGCACAAGGGGAGAGGATACTTCGATGTAACAAATCATGAGGGTAATAACACAAATGTGCTTTTGCACCAAACACAGTAGACACTTGTTAATTTTAATCCAAATGAAAGATTTGCTACACTACCAAACAATTTGTTTTAAAAATTTAACTAGGGTCTTCGACATGCATTCTGCAAAAAGATTCATTAGTAGTTTTCAGTATTGTCTTCGTTAATCATCCTGCAAAAAAATGTTAACTCCTCAAGACACATGCTGAAAATAGAAGATTAGCGAAAATAAAAACATGAAAGGAAACTGTAAATTAAAAGTCTAAACCTAAAAATATACTAGTCGGATGCGTCATTTTCTCTGTCAAATGCGTCACGGTATTTTACTAGTCAGTTGCGGATCAGAAAATAACAGATGCGTGATTCCTTTTTAGATGTGTCGTTTCCATTCACAGATGCAGTCAACAAAGTCAATTGCGTCATTTCATCAAACTAATGCGTCTCCGAATGTCAATTGCGGCGTTTCATCAAGCTGATGCGTCGTTCCGTACAAAAACCTACAAAATCAAAATAAAAGTCTACAGATACGCGAAGATGGTGTCTTCACATTGGGTTCACCAAATGTAGCGTCTATAAAATGTAGAAGAAACAAATCAGAGCAAACATGCAATGCAATCTAAAATTCTAATGCAATCTAAGCTAAGCAACAGAGAACAAAGGAAATCCAAAACATAAATAAATTGAACAATCTCACCCAATATGTACGTAATTCCATGTATCATCTCGATTTCCCTTCTCCATTTTTCCGTTGTAGTATAATTGCCCTCAGATTTTCAAAAGTTCGTGCAAGTATAGCCTATGATAATGATTTAGCAAAACATCAAAGATTCAAGATAGTTGCTCCAAAAAGTCATAAGATTTCGAGAGAGATTGGAATGATGAAGAATAGATCAATTTAAAGAAAATTGATTATTCAAACGACAGGTCAGGATTGAAAGATCAACGGACAGTTGAGATGGACAGATTAGACATGCATTCTAATAACTATCAGTAGCGACATGAGTGATACCAATTAGAAATAGAATCAAAGATTAAATAAATGATTTAATCTTCCAGTTTGGTATTCGAAAATAGAAGAATTATCTTTGCATGACAAAGATAAAGATGGATTAAAGCAACTATCGTTCGAATGCACACAAAGGTTTAATTAATTAAATAGGAATATTTAATTAATCTGCATGTACACACAATTGAGTTAGCACTAGACGATTGAATGATTTGATGAAGAGATTACTTGAGAAAGCCACTCAAACATTAAATCAAGAGTTAATTGAGTGAATAAAATAGATCTTTGAGTTGAGTAAAAGTGAATACTTAGATAATTTGCACAATTATCTAAATATAGAGGAATGTGTTAAAATAGGATTTATGAATCAAGTATTTCATTTAATTCAAGATTTAATATTTGAAGAATAATTAAATAAATAAGATTTATTTAATTAAGTGACGAAGGGATTAAATGAATAATTAAATAAAGAATTTATTTAATTATAGTTGAAGTATGATAAAGAGTAAATTAAATAAGAATTTATTTAATTTGACAAGAAGGATAAGGTTAATTAGTAACATAATTAAATAAAAAGTGTCTATTTAATTAATCAGATAGAATAAAGAAAATGTGAATCAATTAAATAATTAAGATTATTTAATTAATAGAAGAATTAAAGTTAAAGTGAATTAATTAAATAATTGACATTATTTAATCATGACCATGGAAGAAATATGAATTATTAAGAATATTGAAGTTGCAGGCTTAAACCAGATTTCGGTGTCTACAGTCTCATCATCAGGAATCTCAGGTTGAACCTCTGTCTTAGCATTTTTTTCCATTACAACTTTCTTATGTGAGGTTCTAACAGTTTTCCCTTTCTTTCATCTTTCCTTTGACCTTCCCATACCTGCATTCAATCCAAGCTCAGTCAATTCTCAGGACAACTAAATTTGGTCAAGGGTCAACTATCCCTTGTTTTTAAGGAAAGCTGAGTGAGAAAATTCCTTCCTAATGCCAAATTCTTAGAAGAGAAATGCAGATGTGACGCTCAATTTCAAGTTACACTTCATTAAGATGCACATTTACAAGTAACAAAATAGACAATTAAAACCAACACACACATAGAATTGAACACCAGATTTATGTGGGAAAACCATTATGGGAGAAAAACCCACACACCAAGCAAGATCACTTTGTATTACAGTAAATGGAGATTATGTACAAAGTTACAAAACTTCTACTTCCATGTGTTGATTTATAGTATAAATCTTAGCAACATAACATTCCCTTGATCAACCTCACCTCAGTTCAACTCGAACTACACACCGCTCAATGTTATAGAACATACAATTTTGACACACCATTCATTCATCATTCCAAAACCACCAAGGAACTTTGATTCGAATTCCCCAAGCAACTGTAGTAAACGATCTAACTGTTTTCCATATCGAACCATCAAAGAGACTCTTTTCAATCTCTCTTCGAGTTCACCGAGTCACTTCAAAAATTTCACCGTACCCAAAACATCCAATCACACTTCCTCCATCAGCTTCATCCAATCCCCACTCTCCTGCTTAGTATGGTCATGTCCCATCAAGGCACCTTTGTGGTTACATAGCTCTACACATATCACCATTTCGATGAGACAATCCATCATCTCCCAAAACAAGGATGTCATACCGACAGGGTAATACTGCTCCATGTGGTCCCCATTGGCCTATTGAAGAGACTGTCAAAACGGTTCTACTTCCATGTGTGACTTAATGTCTCGACGAAACAATAGAGGAGACACTAAGAAGACTCCCACCGAAGTGAAAAACTCTTAGCAATAATATCCATCAAGGAGACATAGAATAAGGTCTTTCCTCGAAAGGAGAGTCAGTCTGATAAATCAAATAGATGCTATGCTAAGAAGGAATAACACAAGCTAATAAGTTGAGGTACAATTTCCAACATGCTCCCACTTGACGAAGACTTATTAGATTCTTCGAGAGTTTGACATCACTGAACATCATAGGCCCCAAGGCCCATCAAACTGGCACACCACCTGTACTTGTCTGTGCTCATAGGTTTAGTCAATGCATCAATGAAATTTTATAGAGTATCCAATTTTTCTAAATTAACCTTTCCATCCTCCACCATATCACGAACAAAATGATACTGAACATCAATGTGCTTCATCTTGGCATGGAAAAATGGATTTTTTGCCAAAAAAATAGCACTCTGACTATCACAACAAATAGTAATCTACCCTGCATTAAACCCAATATCAGAACACAAGTGTCTGAGCCAAATAGATTCCTTGCAGGTGTGAGTTGCTGCCATATACTCTACCTCAGTAGTGGATAAAGTGACTACAACTTGCCGCTTGCTCATCCAACTAACTGCACCACCATGTAACATGAAGATGTATCCACTGGTGGATCTTCTATTGTCAATGTTCCCTGCCCAATCATAATCCAAATATCCATGAATGCTAACAAATTTCTATGAGCCAACCGCATTACCATGATAACATAAAGCATACTCAGATGTAGCCTTCAAATACCTAAAAACTCTTTTCACAACATCCCAATGTGGTCTTCCTAGGATTAGCCATAAAACGACTAAGTACTCCCATTGCTTGGGCAATGTCTGGCCTTGTATAGACCATTGCGTACATTAAACTATTGTGACCAATGACATAGTGAAGGTTAACTACACTCGATCCATACAAATTCAAGGCATATTTAACCCACTAAGCATTAATCCCATTAAGATCATTCACTGTAAAAAAAGATAAAGAAGCAATTAAAACTAACATTCTAAATCATGAAATCTTGAAAAAACTCTAATCTAAGACATTGAAACTTATCCTATTAGTGGCATCGCATTGATGTGGAATGGAAACCCTTTCCTAATCCCTTGGATAATGAGCTTTTTTCAATCAGTTTTATTGAAGAAAACTAATGAAACCATTGATAGATGTGTATGAAAAAATGATTTAAAGCTAAATGAATATGATGCAAGCTATTTTAATATGATTTATGCTAAGATGATTGATATGGGTGTATGAAAATCTACTCTAAATGTATGCAAGCTTAAAAGATTAAAATCCTAATTAACAAATAAGCTAAATGTATGCATCTATGTTATCATGGAATCCATTAATGGAAGCTTAAAGGTAATATGCAACTAAAAATGAACTAAAATATGTTGAATTTGAGTAAAGTATGAGTGTGAGTGAGTGAATTCAACAACATAAGTTTGCAATTGAAAGATGGATCCATTTGTCTCCAAATAGTGTTCTATATATAGGAAAGCAAATGAGAAATGGAGGGTTGAGATAAAAAAGATCAATCAACGTTTAAGGATGAAAGGAAGAAGAGGCATGGATCATGGATGCTCATCAATGGGTGAGAATGCAAGATGAGATTTAATCAAGGGTTCTCATTTGTTTCAAACAAACACACTTTTGACCTGCACACACAGGTCACAAGGTAACTTTCTCAAGAAGTCACAAGTTTGGCTTGCTCAAGAAGCCAAGTGAGAATATACCTTTTCAAAATGATTGGAGGAGAGAGAATGTTCTCATGAATGAGGAAAAAAAGGATACTTTGCAATTTAAAACAAAGTTTTAATTGTGCAAAAAGGGGAAGGAATATTCCATGGGAATATTACCCTTTTGGAGGAACGCACAAACGAGGAATAATCCCTTGCAAGTGGAAGAATTAGTAATTTGATAATTAAAAAAAAGTTTCAATTATGAAAATTAGGGGAATTATATGATATTCATTAAATAATTGATTTAATGGTGATCAAATGAAAAAGCAGTGGATGAGATTGATTTGATCTATCAATGGTCACAAATGAAAGGGGGATGAAAAATGGATCAAGGATTCTCATCAATGGATGAGAATCAAAGATCACATGGATCGAGAAAAGATGAAGGGCTCACAATCATGCAAACAAACACACTTTGCAACAACTTAAAAAAGTTGCTTCAAAGTTTGTTTGGAAAAATCATTACCTTTTTTTGGAGAAAAATAGGAGAATATGCAAGTGGATGAGAGGGAAATTAGCAATTTAGTTAATTAAAACTAAATTTGAATGTGCAAGATGAGGAATGTAAGGATATTCATTAAATTATTAATTTATTTAATGAAAAAGAGATGCAAATATGATATTTAATTAAATAATTTGCATTATTTAATTAAATTCGATGAAATGTTAGTGTGAGAGGGGATGCATTAACCCAATTAAGTCAATTAGATTAATAGGTGAAAATGAGACATTTAATTAAATAATTAAGATTATTTAATTAAACAAGCGAAAAGATGATGGTTTTGAGGATGAAATGATGTTAGTTAGCCAATGTGATCCATTGAGACATTTTTAAGTGTCTACATTTTCCCCCTCTTTGAAGCATTGTACTCATTGCATTGGTTCAAAGATTGATGTTGATTTCGATGTTGATTTTGATGCTAACAACGATTTGAAATGGATATCAATGATCAATTTGAGATGATGATAGTCAAGCTAAATTTGATTGATTTGATTGATTGATTGATGACATTTTTGAGGATTCACAACAATGCAAGGATTATGTTAAATAACACGAGGATTGATAGGGAACGATATATCCCAATGATGATCGATTTGATAGATTGATCAAGATTTTTTAGCAAGGCTAGGAACAAAATTTTTTAGACGATTTGATATCGATATGATTGAAAGATGGTTGGTTGCCCCCTCGAGAGATCGAATGGGGAATAAAGTGTTCTGATCGGGCTCACGATAGGTGAAAATTAGACTTATGCTCTAGATGCTTGAGATTTCATGTTGCTTTTGAATCAAAGAGCTGCAACTTTTTAGATCTTGTTGAGCTGAAGATGATATAGATGCCCCATTGTGCCCCAATGAAAGAGGGATTGTTGTTGCGATAGCTCAGATATTGATGTAGACAGATTTCATGATGTATAGACAATCATCGACTATGGGTAGCCTCATGTATATTTCAATGTAGATCACATAGATTTGATGCTTGGATATAATTGTTAGTAAATATAGAAGAATAAGACGATAAGATGGATGAAAGTAGAAGAATGAAATGAATATTGATTAACCATTGATTTTGAGATTGATTCAAAATTCCAACAAGTCCTTGATCCACCAAGACTTTATTCGATGATGGTGGTGAGAGATGATGATGATGATGATTTGCTCATATCTTGGGATTGGGATTTTCTATCATTCCTTATTTTTGATATAACACATAGACATGATGCATTAAGGTATTGATAACCAGGATGGCATTGTATCTAGTGTAATGGACTTTGACTCTGTAAACAAATAGGACAGTTCTTGTTCACACCTTGACATATGAAAACCTCATTGAATGTAGTTTAGAAGCTTAGAATATATTGGACCAAAGCATACGCAATAGTCAACATCCTCCAAACAACTTCCCTACACACAACTAAGCAAGAATGCGCTAAGATTATTTTACAAGAATACCCACAAGCACAACAAACAAAAGATAATGATTGATGCCCCATTCCTTTCTGTCTAAATTGTTTTCATAGACATCATCGAGAGGTCCTTGGAATGGGCCATTAATATAAATTAGAAGAAAATATCAAAGACAAATAGTTAGTGTTATCTATATCTCTTACTTAGTTTAATTTAGCTAAGGTGATTTCTGATACTAATGTCCATCGTAGGAAGGATGCATTCTAGTACTTGTTGATCAGATGGTTTGATTTAGGATGATGATGCTATGATGGGCTACTGATCAGATGGTTTGATTTATCTATGATCTAGACTTTAGATTTTGACACTTAGGTTCTCACTTTACAACTTGTGACACTTGTTTTCTACTTGTTTTACCAAAGGTTGAAGATGATGATTGATTTATTATGGATGAAGGTTTATTTTGAGTGAATGCGAGATGGGATGGATGAGTTTGGATTTTCTAGAATATTTCAATGTTTTTGGTATCTTGAAATGTTTTGAGACTGTTTTTGAGTCTTTTTGAAAGTTTATGCGAATGTTTATGTTTTCAATTTGTTTTTGTTTAAGGCTTTTGAGATATTTGAATGTTTTTTTTGTTTTCTGATATTTGAATGTTTAAGGCTTTTGAGATATTTGAATGTTTTAGGGTTTTTTGAATATTTGAATTTTTAGGGATTTTCGAGAGAATATTAAACCAAGAACCTAAGCTAAAATCCCTATCCTAGGGGCCTCGAGGGCTGATCAAAGATAAGCCTTGCCTACATTATACACACAAAGACCACATATTTTGATTAACACGACTTATTAAAGATGAGATATGAACAGTTGATGGAATGTCAGATTATTATGACAGTCTCCTAAAAGACTGATCTAGGGTGTCTTAGGGGAACATCAATGATGGCCTTGCCTACATTCAAGCTCAAAGATGATGTAGTTTGACAAGGTTCCATTTTTTTGGATTTTTGATGTTCGACCTTTTTAGGGATTTTGATGTGTTTTAGATGTTTTGGATTTTTCCTTTACAATTTTCTGAATGTTTTTGGATTTTAGTTGTACAGGATTTTGGATGTTTTTGTATTTTTGATGAGATTTTAAGGTAAATGATACATAGATCACGATGTCGATGTCACACTTGTGAGATAAAATACATGGATCAAGAGTTATTTGAAAACAAGAGTGCAATGACCTTCCTCGAGTGTCTAGCAATGTTTTATAGATGAATGAACAAATCAAGATAGGTAATGTATATGTGAAGAGTTTAACAAAGTTTTATCATGCTAGATATGGGATATGAGACTTCACAAGATAAAATGGTGAAGATCCTATCAAAAGTTTTCCATGAGTAGAGTTGAAGTATACGCTGAATCTTTGTCAAGATCAAGATAAAATGGAATATTTGGATAAATCTGGATTGGATGGATGGAGGGAACATTGGATTTATCATGACAAGGATGGGATGCTTCTATCTGAGAAGGATCAAATAGACCCTCAATTCTACTCATGACACCTTGTTTTCCAGGTTTTCACTATAGTACTTGCCCAAAGCCCCACTGTAGTGGTTTTCATTGGAGGACGATTTTTATTTTTACTATTTTCTTGATTTTTGATTTTTTTGATTTTTTGGAAGTTTTAACCTTATGTTGAACCACCTGGTGGAACTGATGTAGATGCCACTATCATAACGTGCCAATGATATCCTTCCTGAAGAAGTTGCTTTGCTAAGATACGAGCACTTGGGTGCAACATTGAACAATTATGATCTGCCTTGTGGATACTAGAATTAACCTTGTCTATGTGCACACATCACGATAAAGTGCCTTCAAAATCCTTATGATGAAGAGTAGTTGCCAACACACCATCAATGTGAGAATTGGATATTGTGAATGGAGTTTATGGTGACATGTATGAAGGAATATGAAATGGATTGGCTGATAGTTTGGAACCTTTGACTCTCCAAACTTGGGAAGATGAGTGATGATGGATAGGGATGGAGGTTTTTGTGAAATTAGGACCAACCACTAGATATACTTTGTTCCTTGCTTGAAAAGCCTGCTTTTGTATTTGAGGACTCTTTTGATGGATACATTTCCCTTTTTGATTTTTCCCCATAGTTTCTTTGACTAATGGAGTTTTGGAGGGATGATTTTCTTTATTTTTCTTTGGTATCCATTTGTATTTGCTTTGTCCTTTTTCCTTGACTGCTTCATTTGTTTTGATGATCTTCACCTTACTTTGATAGGAATTCTTCTTTTTATGTTGGTCCCAATTTACGTATGAGATGATGGGTGAATGCCAACTCATGATACAACTAGTTGTAGCGTTGACTGCATTTTCATCATAAGGATCCTTCATGCCCCATATGTTGATGTTTGTTGTAGAAAAGATTGCCCTCGGTGTTGTGAAGGTATTATCAATACCTAATCCTTTACCTTGACAATGTACCCTCTGATCCATAGCCACTAAATATGACTTGCCATGAACACATGATATTGCTATGGGTTCTTGTTGTTTAGGAATATGAACTATTTTCTCTAGTTCTATGACATCATTCTCTATTGATGCTGCTTCAAAAGATATTGATGTTGAATCAAAAGATGTTGATGATGCACAATCACTGTAAGAATCAAGAATCTCGGTCGTTGCTTGCTCTTGTGTATGAGTACCAAGAGTGGGAGAATCTTGTTTTGGATGAAGAATGTCTATGTTTCCATCAGAAAGAAACATCTTAGGGGTGATATTTGGGACATCTTTGGAGTTTAAAATGGTTTGGAAGATTTCCCTTAACTCTTGGTGAAAATTTGGGGATAGGGGTTCTTGATCTTGACTCAATTCAGAGTTTCTTTCATTATCCTCAGGATCCTCCTCTTGACATGAACCTTGGGTGGATGCTATATCATCAGTAAGAGAATCTTCAAGATAGTCGATAGGTATGGGTGTGACAAGGGATATTTCTGGCTCATTTAGAATTTATTCAACATGCCCAATCATTGAGTCATATGTGGTAGAGATATCACAATCCGATATCCACTTGATGTCATTACGGTGTAAAATAGTGTTAAACACTGTTGATGGGTTTTCTCTTTGTTTTAAAATAGTATCTTGATACATGTATGATTCCTCATGTTGTGATAAATAAATGTCCCACTGTGGTATCACAGGTATTTTTTACATTTTTTAAGGTTGATGCCTTTCTTGAATCTTTTGATTTTGTATGATTAGGAATAGGGTTTGTGTAAATTTTTATATTTTCATTCCCCAGTTTTTGATCGACATGAATTTCTCCTTGTTCAATAAGATCTTCTATTAGATGTTTGAGTTTTTTTTTTTTTTGTGTTATGACCTTTGTATCGGTGAAATTCACAAAAATGATCATCTCTATAGCTACGAGGTTTGACTTGTGGCTCTTGATAGTTTGAGAAATATGGGAGTGTGATAATATTAGAATGTATCAACCTCTTCAACACATCCTCCATAGGTTCCCTTAAGGAAGTGAATTATCATTTAGGAGCACTATTTGTTCTTTGTTGTCCATGTTGAGTGTTTGCAACATTGATTGTTGTTTGATTAATTGGTGGTTGCATGTATAGTTGTTGTGTGTTCATGGGTTGGGTGTTTTCTTGTCTAGGAGTAGTTAAGACCAACTTTGCATCAACAACACCATCACTAGTAACATTCTTGTTCTCGGCCCAATAGCAAGGCTTGTCGTTAAAACTAGTGGATGGGTGATTTTCTTTATACACTTGTGTGTTTCCCTATGAGATTAGGACTCTCTCGATGTTAAGGGCTCTAGGGAAAATCTCATCATAAGATGTGATGCATTGCATCTTCAAGTGGAAAGAGATCAGGGTCTAGATTTTCTATGATAATGCCCACTTGTTGTTCATTGGGAATTGGTCACTTGCTCTTACTAGCTCTTTGTCTCCATCGTTGCAAGAAATTGGGAAAGATTCTTCCTTGTTGTGTTGAAGAGTGTACAACTCTTCTAGGATTACGTCCATGTAAAGATTAAGGGATAAGTGATTGATGAATTTATCAATGATTTCTTGGAAATTTTTAATACCTAAAGGTAATTGAGAAAACCAATCCATGGATGGGCCTGTCAAACTTCATGGAAAGAGGCACATTAAGTAGGAATCATTATAGGCAACCTCCATACACATGACATTGAATTATTTGATGTGGTCTATAGGATTTCCTGGCCTCCATTTGTATTTATTGAATTTAGGGATTTCAAAGCCAAGAGGGAACGATACCATTGTGATGTTTCAATCAAATGGATAGGAACATAAGTTCTGTGTATGGGGCTTCTTTGTCTTTCCCATCCGAAGGTCCTGCATTTCTTGTGACAACACCTTAAGTTGTGATGTTAGATCGTCTTGTGGGTTTGGTGGAGGAACATATGTTGGGATGAAAAATGGGTTGTTTGCAAGATTCTAATATGATAAGGTATTGTATGGGGTGTATGGTGGTGTGAGATTCTGTGAAAGTGATTGAGGTATTGATGTATATGAACTCCTAGCACTTTTGGATTGATGATGTTTGGTTAAGGGTTATAGTACAAACCCTGCTATTTCTATTATTATGCAAGGAATTGTTGTTGTTGGGAATACTATTGAGCTTTTTGTTGGGATTGTTGCTATTGTTGGGCTACTAAGGTAGTTTGTTGTGCTGCTAAAATTGTTTGGTGTGCTTTTTGTTGTTGTTGGGCCACTAGGGCTTGATATTGGGCTTGTTGTTGTTGTTGTTGTGCCACTAAGGCTACTTGTTGGGCTTTTGTTGTTGTTGTTGTTGTTATGCTAAGGCTTCTTGTTGGGCTTGTTGTTGTTGTTGTGATAATAAGGCTTCTTGTTGAGCTTGATGTTATTTTTGTGCTAAGGTTGCTTGCTATTGTTGTTGTTGTGCTGCTAGGACTGCTTGCTATTGTTACTGTTGTTCGATGGCTTGTTGTTATTGTTGTTGTTGTTGTGCTGCTAGGATTACTTTCTATTGTTTCCACTATTGTAAGGCTTGTTGATATGCTTGTTGTGCTTACTGTAAGGCCAAGGCATGTGCTTGCAATGTAGGATCAGGTGTTTGGGACATCTGTGATGGATTCAGGATTTTGATGTTTTGAATGGTTAGTAGATTGATAATGACAGGTGGAGGGTTCCCTTGGTTCAACATTCCTTGTGTGATGGTGGATTGAGATGGAGGAATGCAAGTTTGAGGTCCCATTTGATTTTACATGGTGAGAGGGCCCATGGGGAAAGATGATGATGCCATTAGATATTGTGATAGCAATGGCACATTCAGACCTTGTAACTAATTGAAAGGGTTCCCTTGACTAATGGGTAGGGGGTTTCCTTGTGCTAGGGATGTAGACAAGGTATTACCCTAGTTGACAGGGTTTGTGACCAAGGGGTTGTTTTGAGATGGGTTGATAATGGATGGGATAGATGTGGATGGTGGATTGACTTGAGTAGCTTGGGTAACCACTTGTTTTGATGTGTCAATGGGGTTGTTGGAACCACTTGCTAAGGGTTTCCCTTGCGTGAGGGTGTTATGTTTCCCTTGTTTTCCTATTTTAGGCACTTGGTTCACATTACTTTGAGTAACATTGGGCACACTTGGGGTATTTGGGGTGATGGATGAAGATGGTTGCGCTCAAGGTTATTGTGGCATCATGGAATGCAAGTGTTTTTCCAAATTTTGGTGTCCAACTTGTGTTTTGGGGAAGGTTTGTGGTTAATGGAATGGTTGTGTTGTGAATAGCCAAAGTTGTGTTTGTTTCTAGACATGAAGTGAGACCAAGGCTAGTTCCTAGCCTAGTTGAAAGACTAAATGTTAAGGGTTGACATGGTACAATGGATGGAGTTGGTTGAATTGTAGAATGGGTTAAGCCTTGTGTCAGTGATTGTACAACAAAAGGTGGGGAAATTGGAGCCATATTTTCTAAGGCTTGATGTTCCATGATTTCTTCCCTAGTAAGTTGAAATGGATTGTCCGTGACATCTTCCATCTCATACAACCCCGATGGAGATGAGGGTTGTTGTGACAGCGTAACTTGGATTCTAGGATTAAATTCTTGAGGATTGAGATCACTTGAGGAAATGTTACTTTGGTTTTCTCCATGATTCTCTTGTATTGTGATCTCGTGGTTACCATAAATTGTGGGTCACCTATGGGAGAGTTGTGTTGAGATTTGTAATGTTTGAACAATCTAGTTGACTCAAATTTTGGTAAAAGAGACACTATAATCAGTTTTGGAGCAATGATGATAGTGGGGGATGAAAAGGATGGATGATGCGGGGAATGATCTTTGCAAACATTTTGGGACAACACTTTTGAATTAAGTTTGAAGTTTCGATGTTTGGATAAAGGATGTTGATGAACTCAAAAATCTTTAGGGTAGACACATGACCTTCAAGTTAAACTAGTTCAAAGATGATAACTAACTTAACCAAATGCATGGAAAATGATTCATTCAACATACAAAGTAGCTAAGTTAGGGGTTGGTTTGGTAGATGTTTTAAGTTCAAAGTGTTGGTGTATTCAAAAGTTTACAAATTTTGGTGAAGTGAAGGATGAAATATGATGAAGGAAGGATGAAATGTTTGACCCAATGTTGACCTAGAATGAACCTTTATTTTCCATGGCCAAGGTAATGAGAAACATGTCATACCTCTAAAGTGATAATACTCCAAGAACTCAATGATTTTGGTAAAGTGAAACTCAATGATTTTGGATAATGGAGCTCAATGATTTGGATAATAGAACTCAATGGTTTTGGACTCAATGTTTGCAATGTTTTCCTTGTCTCAATTTGCTTGTTTTGGGGAATCAAAGTTTGAACATACATCAATGTGGGGTATTCATTTGATTTAATATTGGATTAATGAAGTTATTTTTACCACATACACTTGTCTTCATTAAGTTTTCAAACTATATGTTTATGTCAAAACCATCATAACCTTCACAATGTCCATTTTGTGAAAATCATGAGGTTGAAGCCATAATTTCCTATGTTGTCTATGGAAAATATGGATTGAGATATAAGTCAAGATATTTAGAAATCTCTAAGGATAGAAATCCTTAGGACAAGTAGTAATATCAAGGCTAATTCAAAAGGTATCCATATTTAAGCCAAAGTGTTTGAAATTTTGAGGAAGATAGTGAATGTTTGTTTTGTAACATTTTGGAACCAAGCAATGTATTAAAATGACTCACAATCATTGACAATTCGAGGTTGAAATGGCCATACTTGTTGAGTCCCCACTCAGATTTATCCAAACACTAAGACATTACGAACAATTAGAGATTTGGTGACATTGGATCCCCTCCATGACACACACTTCTCGGGACCACCAAATCTCAAAATCCTGAAGATCCTAAGGATTTTTCTATTTCAACAATGAATAGTACAAATGTGGGGTAGCTTTAGAACGACTTTCTTGCACCAACAAGTATTAAGGATTTTGGATTCTAAACAATGGTTCATAATAAGGGATTTTGGTTCAAGGGATACTATGATAAACTCCCTCGAGAGGTCTCCCAACCCTTAGAACAAGGTCTTTTCACATCTTAAAGATACTAGGGGAGAGTTATCACATATCACTTCTTGTTGATCACAATTTTTATCGCAACCACACATTTATATAGCGGTTCGGAAGAGCTTGGATTTAGCTGATTATCGCTTGGGTTGTTCCCTCTTTTTGAAGTGGGGAGGCATGCCCTCTAAAGATAAACAATAGCAAGGAAGTATGTTTGTAGTTCGATCATCCCAGTTTGCATGAAACAAGGAGAGAACACACACCACGCCTTTTCCCTACACTAGCAAGGCGTTCATTTTTAATCCAAGTTGAAAGATGTAGGTGATTTTGCAAAATCTTAAGGAATGTTTTGATTTATCAAGATCACCAAGTGGCACGAGAGAATTGCATACACATTCAATAACATATTTGTAAATCAACACAACAAACACTCATAAATTTCAACCCCTAAAGCTAAGATGAATTCATTTTATGCACCAAACAAAATGTTAAGTTGCCTTGTTCAATTTTAGACCCAAAATACAATGATGAAATTAGGGTTCAATTTTAGTCCCGTTTGAGCATTCTTGTTAAGACCCAATTGAAAACTAGTGTGGTCTTAAAGTGTGAAATAAAAAATCATTACAAATGGGTTATAATTGTACCAAAAGTGTCGAAACACTTGTTACAATTATAGTTCAAATGATAATAGTATGCTTCTTTTCTTCAAGTTGTATTGTCCAAACCTACAAAACCTAAGAAACCAAAACAAGAAGTTAGAGACATGTTAGAAATCAGATGAAATCAAAAATTTAAAGCACATGTCAAAATTTAAAACAAATGTGAGGTTGTTTGGTTCAATTTTATCCAACTTTGAAAGCTATTTCATTTTATCCTTTCAAGTGTTTGAGAAACATTTCTAGAAAATTAGATTATAACAACTTGAGATAATGAAAAATTTCTTAAATCTTGATCAATTTTGAAATCGTAAAATGTTTTTTAAAGAAAAACATGAGATATTCAAAACCCAACAACCTTTCTGCAAGATTAATCATGTAGAATTCATTAAAAATTAAGGAAAATCATGCATTTAAGAGATTAAACCCATTAAAAAACATACAACAAAATTAATCATAGAGAACAACTTGAGATAATGACAACTTTCTCAAATCTTGATCAATTTTGAAATCGTAAAATATTTTGGAAAGCTAAACATGAGATTTTCAAAACCCAACAACCTTTCTGCAAGATTAGTCATGTAGAATTCATTAAAAATGAAGGAAAACCATACATTTAAGAGATTAAACCCAGATTTTTAAAAAAAATACTAGCAAAATTAATTATGGACAACAACTTGATATAATGAAAACTTTCTCAAATCTTGATCAATTTTGAAATCGTAAAATATTTTGGAAAGCTAAACATGAGATCTTCAAAACTCAGCAACCTTTCTGCAAGATTAGTCATGTATAATTCATTAAAAATTAAGGAAAATCATGCATTTAAGAGATTAAACCCATTAAAAAAAATACAACAAAATTAATCATAGAGAACAACTTGAGATAATGAAAAATTTCTCAAATCTTGATCAATTTTGAAATCGTAAAATATTTTGGAAAGCTAAACATGAGATCTTCAAAACCCAACAACCTTTCTACAAGATTAGTCATGTAGAATTCATTAAAAATTAAGGAAAATCATGCATTTAAGAGATTAAACCCAAAATTTCTCCGAAAAACACCCAAAACATTAAATTTCGCCCTCCTTCTAGCACCAAAATGTCACCAATGACATAGTGAAGGTTAACTACACCCGATCCATATGAATTCGAGGCATATTTAGCCCACTAAGCATTAATCCCAATAAGATCGTTCACTGTAAACAAAGACAAAGAAGCCATTAAAACTAACATTCTAAATCAGGAAAGCTTGAGAAACCTCTAATCTAAGACATCAATAAACTTATCCTTTTGGGGAGTGGTGTCAAATTGATGTGGAATGGTGACCCTTTCCCGATCCCTTGGATAATGAGCTTGTTTCAATCAATTTTATTGTAGAAAACCGATGAAACCATTGATAGATGTATATGAAAAAATGATTTAAAGCTGAATGAATATGATGCAGGCTATTTTAACATGATTTATGCTAAGATGATTGATATGGGTGTATGCAAATCTACTCTAAGTGTATGCAAGCTTAAAAATATTAAAATCTTAATTAAGAAATAAACTAAATGTATGCATCTATGTTATCATGGAAGCTATTAATGGAAGCTTAAAGCTAATATGCAACTAAAAATGAACTAAAATATGCTAAATGTGAGTAAAGTATGAGTGTGAGTGTGAGTGAATTCAACAACATAAGTTTGCAATTGAAAGATGGATCCATTTGTCTCCAAATAGTGTTCTATTTATAGAAAAGCAAATGAGAAATGAAGGGTTGAGATAAAAAAGATCAATCAACGGTCAAGGATGAAAGGAAGAAGAGCCATGGATCATGGATTCTCATCAACAGGTGAGAAAGCAAGATGAGATTTAATCAAGGGTTCTCATTTGTTCCAAACAAACACACTTTTGACTTGCACACACAGGTCACAAGGTAACTTGCTCAAGAAGTCACAAGTTTAGCTTGCTCAAGAAGCTAAGTGAGAATATCCCTTTTCAAATGATTGGAGAGAGAATATTCTTTGGAATATTCTCATGGGTGAAGAAAAATGATACTTTATAATTTAAAACAAAATTTTAATTGTGCAAAAAGGGGAAGGAATATTCCATGGGAATATTCCCCCTTTGGAGGAATGTGCAAAGGAGGAATATTCCCTTGCAAGTGGAAGAATTAGTAATTTGATAATTAAAACAAAGTTTCAATTATGAAAATTAGGGGAATTATTTGATATTCATTAAATAATTGATTTAATGGAGATCAAATGAAAAAGAAATGGATGAGATTGATTTGATCTATCAATGGTCACAAATGAAAGGAGGATGAAACATGGATCAAGGATTCTCATCAGTGGATGAGAATCAAAGATCATATGGATCAAGAAAAGATCAAGGGCTCACAATCATGCAAACAAACACACTTTTCAACAAGTTTAAAAAGTTGTTTCAAAGTTTGTTTGGAGTAATCATTACCTTTTTTTAGAGGAAAATAGGAGAATATTTATTTGGAATATTCCCTATGCAAGTGGATGAGAGGAAAATTAGCAATTTAGTTAATTAAAACTAAATTTGAATGTGCAAGATGAGGAATGTGAGGATATTCATTAAATTATTGATTTGTTTAATGAAAAGGAGATGCAAATATGATATTAAATTAAATAGTTTAGGTTATTTAATTAAATAAGAGGACTTAGGGTTAAAATTAAATAATTTGCATTATTTAATTAAATTGAATAAAATGTTAGTGTGAGAGGGGGTGAATTAACCCAATTAGGTCAATTAGATTAATAGGTGAAAATGAGACATTTAATTAAATAATTAGGCTTATATAATTAAACAAGTGAAAATAAACCAAATTCAATGGAGGCGATCATTGGTGAAAAGGCAACTGTTGGTGAGAAGGCTGGTTCGATTGCAGGTCTGAGCGATTTGAATTTGGACTTCTTCTCGGGGTTTCTGGATGCAAGGAAGTTTAGTCAAAATACAAAGTAGGGCTTTTTGGGCTCCCTTGGGGAAAAGGAAGGATCATGTGGTGTGGATGCAACTGGGAAGTTTGAGACATCGGGAGAGGCCTTGGTCAAAGATGCACTTTTGGGGATGACATGTGGGGAAGAGATATTCAAGGTGTCGAGTGATGGTCTTTCATTGAAGGAGTCGGTGATTCTAGACCATGTGGACGTTGTGGTGCCGAGTTCTACTGGGCGGGACCCAACTGGGAATCCGGGTGTGCCTCAGGTGGAGGGGATCCATGTGGATGCTAATCAGATGGATGCGAGGTCTTTTGTGTTAGGTCAGTGGTGGTCTGAGCTTTTTTCTTTGAAGATTAAAGGTAAGAGTATCGCTACTAAGTCAGTGTCTTCTTCGAATGAGGAAGGGGTCTTCTCGTTCTCTGTCCTGGATTCCATTGTGGAAAAGAATATTGTTGTTATGGACTTCTCTTTGGTTGGAAAATTTCTCATCTCTAGACTAAGCTTTGAGGAAGTCTGTTCTTGGGTTCACAAGAAATGGGCTTTGAAGGGTCAGGTGGAGGTCATTGCGATGGCTAAAGGATTTTTTTCCTTTGCCTTCTCCTATGACAAGGACCTAAAATATGTTTTTGTGAAGGGACCTTGGTCTTTTGGGAGGTTGTCTATGGTGCTTCTCTCGTGGCAATTTGGAATGGATTTATCTAAATGCTTGGCTAATTCTGCTCTAGTTTGGGTTAAACTTCTAAATTTACCACTTAAATGTTGGGATGAGGAAGTATTTAAGTCTATTGCCAACTCCTTTGGGCATCTTATTTCCATTGATGAAGCCACTAGGATGAGGAGGAGGCTTGTTGTGGCCAGATTTTGTGTAATGATTGACTAGGATGTTGCGCTTTCTGAGTTCTTCTTCCTTAAATCTAAGGTGGGTTCCTAGAAACAACATGTTTTGTTTGAGAATATTTCATTTTCTTGCTTCAAGTGTAAAAAAATGGGCCACTAGGCTAAGGATTTCCTTGCCTCTGGAGTCCCTCCCAAGGCTATCAAGCAGACCAAGGTGTGGAAGGTCAAGGATTCACGCAGGGTTCAGGGATGTTCAGAGAATGGAAAAGGGGAGGAGGGTGAGTTTGTTGTTGAGAAATGTGATATCCCTCCTGCTGAGGTTGGTGAAGATGAGGTTGGTCCTAAAGAGGATACTCGTGATCAGGCCCTCATCTAGGAAGTGGACCATGTGTTAGAGATGATTCTTTCTCCTATAAGGTATGTGGAAAAGATGAAAAGTAAGAAGGATGTTGATAATCAGGATGTGGACCATTTTTTTGAAATAGTTCTATCTCTAAAGAGGCCTATGGAGGAAGCCAAGAATCAGGAAGAGGTTGGAAATCAAGTAGAGACGCTATCCCCCAAAGGGCCATTGGTAGTAATGAAATTCCCTGAGTCTCCCTCTATGGGTTTGGGGTCAGAAAATGATTTTAACTTGTTGGAAGTTGCAAACTCTGTGTGTAATGATGAGGAGGGTTATACCTAGTTTCGTTGTTGGAAGAAGAAACCCTCTTCCTCCTCCCTTCCTCAGATTCATAGTGGAGTTTGTACATGGAGGCAGAAGGCAGATTGTGAGTTTGGCGTCAAGGGCCCAAGAAGGCCCACCTCGCATAAGAGTAGGGAGTGGGAATGCAAGTGGGATATTGTAGAGGGTGTCCAAAAGACCCTGTTTGAGATGTTCTCTAAGAGAACTCCCTCCTCGAGAAAATGAAGGTCATTTCTTGGAACATTAGGGGGACGAATAACCTGCATAAACAGGACCTCCTGAAAAATCTAGTTTGGGACCATAAGCCAAACATTTTGTTCATCTAGGAAACTAAGATGTTGTTGGATAAGTTGGAAGCCTTGAAAAGTTCCTTTTTTAGAGACTGTGGTTTTCATGGTGTGAGTTCAGAAGGAGCCTCAGGTGGAATAGCCACCTTTTGGAATGCTAAGTTGTTGAATGGTACCTAGGTTGTTGTTGGTTTCAATCACATTGAGACTAAGTTTACTGGGATTAGGGATTTTTTTTCTTGGGTTATATCCAATGTCTATGCCCCAAACTTAAAGAGAAATAGAAAGAACCTTTGGGATGAGCTTTGTATAATTAGGACATGAATTTTTTAGACTTGCCTTGGTTGGTTATGGGTGACTTCAATACTCTGCTATGTGATGAGAAAATGGGTGGCTCTTAGGCTGACCCTGAGAGCAGATTTGATGTCAAATCTTTCTTAGATGATAATGCTTTGATTGAGGTTAAGCTATCTGGTGCTTGTTTCACTTGGTCAAATAGATGTGCAAGAGCGGATAATATCCAAGTTAGGCTTGATAGGGATCTGATTTATGCACCCTGTCTTATGGATTTTTCCTGTTCATTGTCCTCTATCACTCGGTATGGGTCAGGTCATTTCCCTCTCTCCTTCATTACAGAGAATTTTGGAAGGAAAAAAAGTTTTCCTTTACGTTTTGAAGCCATGTGGCTTAGGGATCCTCATTTTTTGGGTTGCATTGATAGTTGGTGGAAAGTTAGGGTGGATGGCAGTGCAATGTTTAGAGTTGCTAAGAATTTGAATCATGTCAAGAAGAAGCTCAAGAAATGGAATAGAGAATCTTTTGGTAATATTTTTTATTCTAAAAGCTCTTTACTTATAAATCTGGATGATATTCAACTTTTTATTCAGTCAAAGGGGCTATCGAAGGCTGCTTATAGTTAGGAAGATGGTCTTTTGGCTCAGTTGCATGATGTGATTGCCATGGAGGAGGATTTCTGGAGACAAAGATCCAGGGCTATTTGGCTTAAGGTTGGAGACTGTAATTCAATTTTTTTTCACATTACTACCCTGCAACATAGAGCTTCTAATAGAATTTCTGCAATATGTAGGGATGGTGCATTGTTGGAAGCAAAGGAGGATATTTGTGGTGTGATGACCAAGTTCTTTTTGGACCTCCTGAAATATGACCTGTTTTGGGATCAAGGTTGTGTGGATGAGATCCTGGAAGTTATCCCCAATATGATTTCAGAACAAATTAATAAAGATTTGGCTGCCATCCCTTCTACCTCAGAAGTTAGGGATGTGATTTTTTCTTTTGAAGGTAACAAGGCCCTTGGCCTTGATGGATTTCCCTTCTTATTTTTCAAATCTTGCTGGGAGATTATCTTTGAGGATGTGGTAAATGCTACTAAGGAATTCTTTGGTTCTAGAATTTTACTCAAGGAATTGAATGCTACCTTCATCATTGTGATTCCTAAGAAGCCTGATGCTAGATCCTTTGGGGATTTTAGGCCTATTAGTCTCTGTAACTCCATTTACAAAATTTTCTCTAAAGTTCTTGCAACTAGACTGAAGAATTTCCTTCCTCTGCTAATCTCTCAACAACATAGTGGCTTTGTTAAGGGATGACAAATTATTGACTCCATAATTGTGGTTCATGAGCTTGAAAATTCAATTCATGCTTCAAAAAATCCAGGTTTCTTCTTGAAACTTGATATTCTCAAAGCATATGATAGAGTCAGTTAGAAGTTCCTGTTGAGTGTGCTTGTTAAATTTGGCTTTGGTAGAAAATTCATATAGTTGGTTGATAAAATTATCTCCACTCCTTCATTTGTTGTCCTTGTGAATGGTTCTCCTTCTCCCTTCTTTAGGAGTTCATGTGGGTTGAGACAGGGTGATCCTATTTCGCCTCTTCTATTTATCCTAATGGTAGAGGATTTGGGTTGTAATATCTTGAAGGCTCTTCAAACTAGTATGATAAGGGGTCTTTCAGCTTCATCAAGGTGCTCTCCGATTACTCACCAGAAATTTGTTGATGATACTATGTTGATGGGTGAGTCTTCTATTAAGGAAGCTAGGGCAATTAAGAAGCTATTGGCAGACTATGAAAGGGCTTCTGGGTAGAAGATCAATCTCCCCAAGTGCCAGATTTTCTTCCTCAATACTCTGGATGGGTTACAAGTTAAGGTGGTCAGAATTCTATTATGCAACTGAGGTGATTTACCTTCCTCTTATTTAGGGATTTCTTTGTGTGTTACCAAGACTTCAGACTCGTTTTGGGTGGGTTTGTTGGACAAGTTTAGCAGAAAGTTAGTTGGCTGGAAAGGTGCGCTTCTCAGTCAGGCTAGAAAAGTCTAGCTTATTTTGGCTACTCTGTAAAACCTTCCTCTGTATCCAATGAATCTCTTTAGAGTGCCTGTTAAGTATGAGAACAAAATGGATCAGATTATGAGGATATTTTTATGGTCAGGGACAAAATCCAAAGCCAGGATTCCTCTGGTTTCCTGGGATTAGGTGTGTAAGCCTAAGAAGTGGGGTGGTTTGGGAATCAGGAATCTCAACTCTTTTAATAAGACTCTTCTGGTGAAGAATATTTGAAGGCTGTTGAATAAGGATGTGGGGTGGGCCAGTCTGGCAGGAAATAAATACTTGTTTGGATTAGATAGGCCTTGGGATTTTCTTACTTCTAACGTTGTTCCATCGAGTTCGTGGTTTTGGAGGAATATATTGCATTGCAGGGATGTTGTTGCTAAAGGTGTTAAGTTGATTTTAGGTGATGGAAAATGTATTCTCTTTTGGGAGGAAATTTGGTGTGGAGATCGTCCTTTGATCTCCCTTTTGTGGGCACCCCATATTGCTCCTCTATGTAAGCAACTTTTTGGTGTTAAAGTAGCGGATTACATCAGGGATGGGGCTTGGAAGAAATTTGATGTCTAGGACCTGTCTCTGAAGATTTTTAAGGACTTCCTTGGTTGCTTTTAGATCCCTTCATTCCACAGACATGATAGAGTGGTGTGGGCCCCTTGCTCGAGTGGTAATTTCTCTATGGCCTCCACTTTTTTAAGCTCACTGGTGGTTCTTGAGTCTATCCCCTTTTGGGGTAGACTTTGGAATAAGAATCTTATTCCCAAGATTAACGTGTTCTATTGGCTGATCATGCAAGGTAAAGTTCTCACGACTGAAAAACTTGATAAGAGGGGGTTTTCCATTCCCAATAGGTGTGTCCTTTGTGAAGCCAATGGGGAGAATGCCTTTTATATTCTTATTGAATGTGATTACTCTTTTGCTTTATGGAGAAGATTCGTCAGTCTCTAGGAGGTAGGTTGGGTTTTCCCAGACTCCCTAGCTAAGTTCCATGAGCAGTGGTTTTTCCCGTCTTATTCTCCAGTGGTGATGGGTCTCTAGGATCTCATGGCCCCGCACATCGCTTGGGGTCTGTGGAAAGAGAGAAACAATAGAATCTTTCAAGAATCTAAATTGAAGGTTGATAGCCTTATTGTCAAGATTCGTAGGGCTATTTTAGAGAATTATGCTCTCATCAAATTTGTCTCTTAGAAATGTGTCCCAGCTATGTGTCTTGTTGATTATGACTTAAAGGTGATTTCAAACTTTTCTTGGTTCCTGATATTAATCCTAAGGCCAGTTCCATTTCTAGGAAGAATACTAGATGGCAACCACGTCTAGAAGGGTGGATTAAAATTAATTTTGATGGGTCAATGAAGGGGAATCCTGAGCCTGTAGGTAGTGGGGGGTGTTGAGAGATTGTTTTGGCAGACTTCTTGGTGCGGTGGCACTCCCTTTGGGTAATCAGACAAATCATCGTGCAAAAGTGGAGGTTGTGTTCATAAGAGTGAAATATGCCATTGGTAAGGGTTATTCAAAAATATGGGTGGAAGGAGATTCAATGAATATCATTAATTATTTGAAAGGTATTCATCCCTCGAGCTGGAATGTGGAGTAGTTAATTAAAGATATGACAATTATGTTACAAACTTGTGCCGAGACCTGTATCTCTCATGTTTATAGGGAAGGAAATTCCCTTGTTGATTACTTTGCCAACATGGCTATTAGCTTAAGTGAATTTTGCTTGTGGGAAGAGGGATCTATCATTCTCGAGGATGCTAGAAACATTTTAAGAAATGATGGCATGGGAAAATTTCATACGACCTTCTTGGTTTTGTAAATTTCCTTGTTTGGCACACTTTGTGGGTAGATTTTGGCTCTCTAGCTTGTTTATAGATATTTCTTTC
>VDFB02182611.1:0-20939 GCA_007258455.2 Sequoia sempervirens | reverse complement strand
AAAATTAATTAATTAACTAAATATTTCTTGGGAATGGAGACCCCTGTCCAAGCTTAAAAAAACATCCCATGCCAAATTCTTATGTACTTATAATAATTTAATAAAATAAATTCTAAGTGGCTCGCAAATGATAATGTTCTTGACAATGGTGATGTTTATGATCTACTTAAGGAATGTAACTATGATAGTGATGTAGTTGAACGATTCAGGCATGGCTCTGACCCAAATGCCTCATCATCGCTGTTGAATTTTATGATCAGATGTGAATGCACAGAAAATAATTCAAAATCAGACAACATAACACAGCATATACCCTGGGAAAACCCTCCTCTTGAGGGAGAAAAACCCAGCAACAAAGATCTCTCTTCTCTATATAAATAATGGCAACAATTCGCTTTACAATGAGGCCAATTACAAGGCCAATATTCAACACTATAACAATGAAGTGTGTTAGCAGCTAGCAGCATAGCTCACTGTTGGTGATGCGAAACAGTTACTTGACACATCCTAGACCCCAGGACGGGAGAACAGGAACCCTGCCTGCAATACACTTGAAGTCTCAAGGAGATCCGTTACCAAGAGACCGCCTACGTACCCACATCCAATGTGGTTCAAAGCTTGCGTAGTTCTGAAGCAGCTTGCCTTGCCTCGGCTCACCTTTATGCTCGGAATGTCTTCCCCAAGACTTCGTCACTGCTCTATGTTCGCTCTTCACTGTGTGGTAAATTCCCACTTGATGATACATCCGCACTTGATGATATTCGCCCTGACTGGAATAACTGAAGTTCGCACTTTGACACAGATCTGAAATGCAAGGATTCGCAGTCACTTCAATAATATTTCGCACTTGATAATACAGGACTTTTGTGAGTGGCCGAACTGGTCTGGATTAGTTGATCACAATGGATGAAACAGAGATATATATATATAAATGAAAGGAAGAGACTCTTCTCTTAGAATCCTTCATGTCGGCCTTCAAGAAATTGTGTCTCCTCTTTAATGAAGGTTTTCCGGGTTTTCATTGTAAATAATATATGTCGGGCTCGATGACAGCATTAAGACACAGCAGCCGCTGAATATATTCATGTCTTTCACAAGAGGTCGGCTCTCCAAATGGGCGATAGATTCAGAAATTAGAGGAAGAGGGAGGATGGCTCTGCAAGCACTGCATGAGGCCGCAGCCATCTAGGCTCGGCCTGCATGTGGTCTTTTGGTGGTTGCATGTGTAGTTGGGGGTCGGATCTATTCTCTTCTTCTCTGAAGCTTGTTGGGGGTGGGTTTTTTTATGCTATTCGGGGGGAGGTTCTTTTCTTTTGAAGCAGGTGTGTATTCTGGGGTTGGGGGGTTGCGATCCTGGTGTCCAGTGGAGTGTGCCTTCATCGAAGGGATCTTGGTTTTATTTTGGCCTTGCTAGCTCATTTTGCGTTGTGTGCTCTTTGATGGATACTGGAGAATCTTCTAGGGTTTGTCCCAATATGGACTTCCGTTCTGCTTTTGGTTCGAAACCCTCTCCACAGGGTTCAAAGATTTTTGATAATAATCTTTTCTCGGTGGAACCTGAGAAAGTCGAGATGGGCTCGGCAGGGGGGCCTAGAATTCCGAAGATTAATGGGTGCCTCGAACGGTGTAAAGAGAGGCCGAGTGTAGTCATTCCAATGGAGATGTTGGCTGAAGACATTGATTATTATGCTCGACATTCTCTTTATTGCAAATTCTTAGGTTTGAAAATTTCTTTGCAATTCTTGGATTTGTGGGCTCAAAAGACATGGATGCCTGAGGGAGAGATGGAGATCTGCCTCCTGGAAAATAACTACTTCATGGTTACATTTGATTGCTTGGCTGATCGGAATAGGATTTTTGAAGGGGGCCCATATTTTTATAACCAGGTGGGCTTATTTATTAAGCCATGGCATGCTGGCTTCAACCCGGCAGAGGAACTTCCGAATCGGGTTCCGGCTTGGGTCCGTCTTCCAAGGCTCCCTGTGGAATGCTGGCGAGAGGATGTGTTGTGCCTATTAGCCTCGAAGCTGGGGAAACCTGTGGGTTCTTCTCAGCAAACACAATTCAAAAAGGTAATGAATTTTGCCCGGTTTTGTGTAGAAATTGATTTAAGTAAGCCATTGCCAGACTCGTTAGAAGTGAGTACAGAAGATTATTCATGGGTGCAACAGCTGGATTATGAAACACTTCCCTTTCGTTGTCGTTTCTGTCATGAGTATGGTCACCTCCTGTGCAGATGTCCAAAGGCCAAGCCTTTGGAGGCTCATTCTTCTCAACCTTCGGCTAATCCACCTAGGGTGGATAAGGGCAAGGACCCCATTCAGAGTTCTGGTGGTAGGGAAGATGGATTTATTCCCGTTAGAGGCCGAAACAGAAATAAAGGTCATAAAAGGACTTTGAAGGACAGGCAGGAGGAGGACACCTTCAACAGGTTTGAGGTGCTAGAGGATCTTAGTCAACAAGAGGTGAACCCAGGATTTTTGGATCTAGATCATGGGACTTTGGATATTGATCAGCATGGCCCTTCGGTTGAGGCAATGCTTGCTCCCCAACAGGAGGGGGGTATGGGAGTGCCATGCTTAGATGAGGTTGGGAAAGATCCTAGTCAGGTATTGCTCAACTCAGAGGTGATTATGGCTCCGCTTACTGATGGGACTTTGGCTCTAGGGACAGATCGTCAAATGGAGGTTCAGGATGAGTTGGGTGGTAGTGCTGAGGTAGTGAAAGATAGTGTAGATAAGGTTCACCTCTTGCAAAAAGTTGGTCCGGAGGTGGGCAAGAAGAATATTAAGGCATCCTCTCAGTTGGGTGTTCTGCAAAAAGTTCTCAAGAAGGGGGGGCCGGAGAAAATTTCTAAGCTGGGAAGGAAGAAGGATGAGGAAAAGATTAAGATGATAGGGGAGACTTTGGTGGAGTCAGGGTCAGTCAAGACTCTAGATTCACATTTTTCATGCCCCTCGAAATGATAGTTCTCTCTTGGAATGTTAGGGGCTTGAACAGTGGCCCTAGACAAAAAGCTGTTCAGGATTTGATTAGGTGTCATTCGCCTGATGTTCTTTTTTTGCAGGAGACTAAGCTCTCTGTGGAGGGTATGATGGATTTAGTTCCTAAGTTATGGGGGAATGGTGGATGCCAATGCATTGGTGCTCAAGGGTCTTCTGGCGGGGTGGCATGCTTATGGAACCCACGTAAGATTTTCCCCCTCTGGTGGGGGTCTTTTAGGTCCTCCCTTTCCATGGTGGCCTCTTGTTTTATGTCAGGGGAAATTTCTCTCTTCTCCAATGTGTATGCGCCTGTGGAGTTGCAGGGCAAGCAACTTTTGTGGTCCAACATTCATCTAGTTCGCAGCTTATTTCCCTACCATCCTTGGATTATTGGAGGTGATTTTAATGCTATCACGGAGCTTGCTGAGAAACGAGGTGGTATTGCAAGGTTGGAGGCTTCTGCTTTATTGCTCCAGGACAATATCTCTGCTTTGAATCTTGTGGATATCAAGCCTGGCAATGGTCTTTTTACTTGGAATAATAGGAGAATTGGTGATGCCTCTATTTCTGAAAGACTGGATAGATTTTTGGTGTCTAGTTTTTGGGTGGGGAACAGGTATGATGGTTTCTAAATTTGATGGTCTGGTTCTGAATGGTTTGGCTTTGCTGGTGCTGAGGGTTAGATGTAGGCCTGAACCTAAAGCGACGCATCTTTAAGTTCCAACTCATGTGGCTTAGGGATGAATCTCTTCATGATCTACTCCCTGGTTGGTGGGATCAGGGGAAGCCAGTATATGGCACTGCCATGTACTCTTTCTCAAAGAGGCTCCAGTATGTTAAATACAGATTGAAAAGATGGAATAGGCAGCATTTTGGTAACTTATTTCAGGAAAAGCAAAAGGCGCGAGATAATCTAGACCTAATTACCAGACAAATTCGAGATCAAGGCCTCTCAGAGGAGTTGAGTTTATTAGAGGTTGTTGCAACAAAAGAGCTTGAGGAATGGGAGTTAAGAGAAGAGATTTTTTGGAAACAAAAGTCTCGTATTGAATGGCTCCAGGCTGGGGATCGAAACACTGCTTTCTTCCATAACTCAGTTAAGGATCTGAGACAAGGTAATGCTATTTCTTCTATTCTGTTGCCTAATGGGGAATCTTTGTCCTCTTCAGCCTCTATTTCAGCTGAATGCATTCGATATTTCTCTACCCTTTTCTCGGAGGATTCGCCTCCTGCGGAGGAGGATGAAGCTAAAATTTTAGATTGTATCCCGAAGCTGGTGACTAATGAAATGAATGAATCATTGCTTGCTCCTATTACCTTGTCGGAGCTTGAGAAGGTTGTATTCCAGATGAAGAAAGGTAAAGCTCCTGGGCCTGATGGATTCCCCATTGAATTTTTTCAAGAGTTCTGGGAAGTGGTTAAATTGGACCTTTTAGAGGTTGTCCAAGAATCCTTTATACATAAACAAATGTTGAAGTCCCTAAATGCTACATTTTTAGCTCTTATTCCTAAGAAGATGGGAGCTAACTCCCTGGATTTGTTTAGGCCTATAGCTCTATGTAATGTTGTGTATAAAATTATTACTAAGTTGATCGCAGAAAGGCTGAAGCCTTGGCTTGATGACTTAATTTCTGAAGAGCAGGGGGGGTTTGTTGCTAGAAGACAGATCATGGATGGGGTAGTTATTGCTGCTGAGGCCATCCATTCTATGGAATCCTCAAAAGATAAATCTATGTTTATCAAGTTAGACATGGCTAAAGCTTATGATCGTGTTAAATGGAGTTTTCTATTTAAAATCCTTGGAGCTTTTGGCTTTGCTGAGGGTTGGATTGAATGGGTTAGGAGTTGTGTCACTTCCTCCTCCTTTTCGGTGCTTGTCAATGGTGAGCCCACTTGTTTGTTTGGTGCTTCTAGAGGCCTTAGGCAAGGAGATCCCCTATCTCCTTACTTATTCATCCTCCTTGCGGAAGGCCTGGGAAGACTCATTCGTGCTCAGGTTGCTAGTGGCTTGCTTCAGGGATGGAGTTGGGGAGATGGTATTCCCCCTCAGTCTCATCTGCAATTTGTAGATGATACTGCTTTGATGGGCAGGGCTAAGGTTGAGGAGGCTCTCAATTGGCGCAGTGTCTTGGACAGTTACTTGGCGGCTTCTGGGCAGCGCATAAATGAGGGGAAGTCCTTCATATATTTCTTCCACACTCCTAAAGGTATTCAAAGGAGAATTGCTGGTATCCTTCGGTTTCAGATTGGTTCGCTTCCTTTTTCCTATCTTGGAATCCCTCTTGCTATTCGCTCTCTCCCCAAAAGGTTTTGGCAAGAGACTCTTGATAAGTTTCGAGGATTGGTCAGTCATTGGACTTGCAGGTGGCTTTCTTCAGCAGGTAGAGTGACTCTCTTAAAGTCGGTGGTCCAGGCTCTTCCTGTTTATAAATGCTTTGTTCTTTCTGCTCCTTCAAATTTTATTAGAGATTTCGAGAAATTGTCTCGTCAATTTCTGTGGGCTGGTAATCTTCTTCATAGAAAATGGAGTCTGGTGAAGTGGGATGTTGTTTGTAGGCCAAAGCAGGAGGGGGGTCTTGGTCTACGGCGGGCTGATTTGAATGGGCAGGCCTTGGCTGCTAAGTTGTATTGGCGTTGGTGCTCTCAACAGCATATGTGCTGGGCTAAAATTCTGACCTTCAAATATTTGGGGGCAGTAGAAAGTATGGAGGTAGCAAGGTTTAGTATGGAGGGGAAAGGCTCTGTGATCTGGAGTACCCTTAAACGTGGTGCCAAGTTGGTTAAACAGGGACTTTTTTGGATTTGTAATGGGGGTCGAGATGCTCTTTTCTGGTATGATTCTTGGGATGGATACCCACCCATTGTGTCATCTCACCCCCATCTCCAAGATTTGTGCCAGATTTTTGTGGAGGCGGGGTGGAGTCATGTGGCAGATTTCAAATCTCAACAATCTTTGGGTCAAATTTCTGTGTCTAGGTGGAAGAGCCCCTTGGATTGGCCTCCTGGTGGTGCAGTGGAGGATCGTCAAGAGCTTGCTAAGATTTTATCGAATCGTGTCTGTAATTCTCTCCAAGGGGTTGATGTGCTTGCTTGGGGTCCTGACTTGAAAGGAAAATTTTCGGTTGCCTCTGGTTATCAGGTTTTGGATAAACAGGTCTTTGGAAGCTCCCAGGTTTCTTGGTGGAAGCATGCTTGGAATAAATTTGCTTGGCCTAAGTGTAATTTTTTCTCTTGGCTCGTGGTTCAAGGTAAGTGTCTTACTTGGGATAATCTTTGCAAACGTGGGTTCCAGGGCCCCTCCATGTGCATTCTATGTGGTCAGCATGATGAATGCTTATCACATCTCTTTTTTCACTGTTCTTTTGTTAAGACTATCTGGCATCACTGGTGGAATCTTTGGAGCTTACCGTGTTGCCATGTCTCTTCTTTGGAGGATTTTTGGAAGAGACAGGGTTCTTCTCCTGCTACAACCTCTTTTCTTAAAATTGCTTGGAGCATTGGTCCTAGTTTGATTGTTTGGCAAATTTGGTTGGAACGTAACAGAAGAATATTCTTGGATAAAAAATTGCTCGTGGGGCAACTTTGGAGGCGAATTCTTGGGGCTTTGCTGGAGACTTTGACTGCAAAGTGTGACCTATCTGTGCCGATTGATCCTGGGGACTTGGGTGTTGTAAATTCCCTGGGTCTTGCCACAGGGGAGAAGTGTATTTTGAGCAAAGTGCATCATAGGCGTGGGCGTGAGAGGGTTGCTCGTGAGGGCTTTTGGTGCCCACCTGCTCTAGGGGAGTTGAAAATTAATACAGATGGGTCATCTAGGGGTAACCCTGGGCATGCTGGGGTTGGTGGTATTGGTAGAGATAGCCTTGGAGTGGTGGTTTTCTTCTTTTCTATGTATCGTGGTTTGCAAACTAATAATCTTATGGAGGCAAGCGCTATTCTCTTGGCGATTGAGCGTGCGGTTTCCCTTGGATGGCGGCGGATTGTTTGTGAAGCTGATTCTCAGGTGGTTATTGATATGTTGAATAATCGAAATGTGGAGGATGTGAACTGGCAGCTAGCTGTGGTTGTCAAACAGATTATTTCTCTGTGCTCTACCTTGGAATCCATTGTTTTCCGCCATATTCCACGGGAGTGGAATATGGTGGCTGATGGGCTGGCTAGATGGGCGTCGGAAAAGACTGATTCTTGGTCTGTGGATGATTGGAGCAATCTCCCTGTTGATATGGCCCCTGTTCTTGAGGAGTGGGTTGCTGAGGATATGAGGTGCTTCTTGGGTGTGAATTAATTCTTGTTGTTTTGGCCCCTTGTGGCTTCCTTCTTTGGACTTTGTATTGCTGTTTTGATTCAATAAAGTTTTTACCCTCTTTTATTAAAAAAAGGTCGGCCTCCAGCAATTCATAAAATGAAAGTCGGCCTCAAGATGACTTCGTATCTTCTTATGTCGGCCATAGTCAAACATAAAGAATGTCGGCCTCAAATAAATATCAAATAAATATCAAGTGAGAATAAAACGAAACAATAAATATAAATTGTATAGCCAAACGGCTATCATCCAATTTATGATATCACGAAGGAGCTGAGCTGGAAGGAGCTACCGAAGCTGCTATAACATTAACAATCAGGACCAGCAGCCCTCTAGTTTAGCTCTCTTCATAGCAGCAAGAGTCATTGGCTATCTATGATTTTTTGAAACTTTGTACTCAGTTTGTAGGTTTTCTTTGTACAAAATAGATTGTCATTTAAAACTTGAAAACTCATCCATTTATTACTTATGCATTATGCATTGTGCAATGCAATGTAATCAGCAATATGAACATAATTGACAAAAATCTATATTCCATAATTCATGGGCTAAACTCTCATATTTATTTTCTCTTTATATCACTATGCTATTGAAGTGCCTTTAAATTTTATAAGAACATCAGATTTTTCTTTTTTGCATTTTTCTACTATTAGAAAATCTGATATTTGGTTTGCCAATTTTTTCACAAAAGATTTTTGCTGCTATGGTTTTAACCTGCCCACTATATCATAATATTAAAAAGGCCAATTACACAGATATTGCATTAAGACAATCAAACAACAATTGGGAATTTTATTTTAGTAGTAAATGTTCATATAAATTATCTTCTAAACAAGTAAATGCAATTTATTAAGTCCTACAGATCACTTTGACCTAAGGATATTAAAAGTCGCCTTACCATGTAAAATACTAAATGTACATATTATACTGTCCACCATGCTTTACAGGCAAAAGTTGGGGCCATTGTCGGTCAGGTTCAAAACCAGACAAGCTTGTGCTCGACAAAATAGTACAGTGATTCATGTGCAATTTAAATCTATTATTTAGTACCCTTCCCAAAGCAATCAATAAATAAGTTTGACATTAAACAAACCTCTAGATAGAATTGGGCAGCGACAGTAAAGATAAAACGTGGTGCCCCTCTCAAAGAAATCAATAAAAGGATTTTGACATTAAACAAACCTCTAGATAGAATGGGGCAGTGACAGTAAAGATAAAACATTAATACACTTCCAACTACAAACCATGAAGAAACTTTAAAAATAACTTGAAAGTAAAACCTTGTTCCACCCATAAAAAATTAGAACTCCAGAATCAATAATCTAGATATAATATTAAGATTGAAAACCCCTAGTAATCTAACCGTGGACAATTCAAATTAGCCAACAGTCTGATGATATACCATAATATCTTAATTAAAAAAAACGTCATGATCAGTCACTTAGCATCCCAATTTAGCATCAAACCAAGTGTTCAGTTGAGTGTGCAAGAATAAAGCTGATGACTCACCAAAATGATTGACACAGATTTTCAAGGTCTTTGCCTGTCTCATGACCAATCTAACTTTTCCAGTATCCTTGTGCTTCAAAAACTTCACTGTTCCCGCACCCCTTTCCTTCCATTGCTTCCCCTCCTTATCGAACCTATAAAGCTTAGATTTCCTGCAATAAAAATCCCCGAAAATCTCAACAATTGACCATGCCTATAGTTATGTTACAGTTAAACTCGAAACCTCAAAATGAAATTGGGTATTACGAAAGTGTTAAATGTGTAATTCCAAAATGCATTGTTCCTTAAACCTATATTGAGATGGATATTGTAAAGATCTTATATTGGAATAAAAAATACTTAAATCCTATATTGAAACGAATAAATACTATATTGAAATGGGTTTTGCAAAAATACTATTACAAAATAGGTATTTCAAAATCCAATATTGAAACAGGTGTTGCAAAATCATATATGAAAATGTGTAAATCTCAAATATGCTATTTTGAATCAGAAAAACCCAAAATCCTATGTTGCAAGGGTAGATCCCAAAAATCTTATATTGAAATGGCTAAAACCTAAAATCTTATAATAAAATGGGTAAAACCCAAAATCTTATAATAAAATGGCTAATATAAAAATCATATATTAAAACGAATATTGGAACAATGCGCCGTATGGAAATGGATATTGCAAAATCCTGTATTGAAATGATTATTGCAATAATCCTATATTGAAATGGTTAAATTCCAAAATTATAAATGTAAGTGGGCAAATCTTTATTGAAACGAGTAAATCCAAAAATCTTATATCAAAATAGGCAAATCAATATAACAGTATTGGATTTTATTATATTAGGCTACTCTAGAGCAGATATTTCCAGTCATACCGGAGAACTTAAAATCTTGAATCAAACAGAACTTGTAAATTTTATTTTACGGTATAAGCAAGTAATCCTAAAAACCCTTCTACCCCAAAGGACCTTAAAAGTCGTATCACCTCAAATGATAATTGATAACAGAAAAGACAGAAATTTGGCTTACATGTCAAGCAGGACATCCTCATTTTCTTCTCCTGTAGTAACCGTAACTTCTTCAAGCTTGATAATGGGTGCAATCTGAGCTCCTGTGTCTTCCTCCTTCTCTTCAACCTCCTTGGACTCTTCATTGGCATTATGGATGGCCTCCTCTCTATCCCCTGCCATCTTCAGAAGAACTTCAATGTTTTTCTCGTTAAAATATGTATATCCACCTGTAAAACCAAATGCTACACTGCTGTGGATGTTATTTTGAGAACTTCCGTCTCGGATGTGCAAATCTGTAAAAGCGTGGAAAGAAAGCAATTTAAGGCGGCGAACACAGACAGCAAATATACACAAATCCCTAAATGTAAATCAGTTTTTCCTTCCATGGTAGTTATGATTTATAGGGGAGTCGAGAGGACCCACATGGGCAAGTCATCTTCTTCAAACAAGCTAAACTTCTATGGTAAGAAAAACAGATGTAATTTGTTTTAAAAGTATTTTTTATTTAATATTATTAATACTTGTCATGAGGAAATATTGCCATCAGTTTTGATTAATTACTTATTAATAAGTTCGTTGACAGCAAATTAAAAAAAAAAAATCAATAACTTTAAAATATTTTAAAATTATTTATCATTGGTTTAAATGTTTGGAAAAAAATGTCTATTATAAATTATTTTTTTCATTTTTAATTTATAATATGGTAAATAAAGAGAATTTTCATTAATAATAATATTGTATTTTAATTCTTAATGATTTAATATATTAGATTTTTTAATAATTTTATATATTTTAAATATAATAATTTTATTATTTTTGGTTCCGTAATAAGATTTTATTTTATTAAATCATAAAGTCAAATACATCATCTTCTTGTTTTTTATGCATACTCCTACCACCTCAAAAAATCACCTACAAATATCACCATTGTCTTAGAAATTTAACAAACATGAACAAAAGAGATCCAAAATTTTCATTTACTAAAGAAACGTAATAAAAATTGTAAAGCTCATGTCGAGCTACCTGGGTCCACGTCGCTCCTTGATGCTCTCATCTCCTTCCTCTTCTGAGGATGCAGCTCTTTTCTTTCCATTCCATCAGCTTTTGCTTGTGCCTGGACAATCACCACTTCCACCTCCATCAACTCCACAAACAACTTCAAGGCCTCCCACCTGCGTTTAGCTTCCTCTCTCCACTAGGCTTTACGGCTCCCTTTCAGCCATCGCACGAAAGGTATGCATCCCTCAAACTCATTACCTTCTACAGTCTCATTGCCTTCACGCACATCCAGCCCTTCACCCAGAACAGCCAACTCCAAAATCAAGTCCATTCCCTCCAATAAATCTTTGGGCTCAATCGCTTCCATCAACTTCTTCACTGTTTTCACCATCTCCCCCACATCCAGCCCCCACGCTATGATCAAAGAATAAACGTCCATGTTTGTCTGAAACCTTTGCCTAAGAATTCAAAACCCCGTGCCCAAAATCAACTGCACACACTGCATCATCCTCTCATCACTGAATAAAAACATCCCTTCCAGTCTCCTCTCTGAAACTTCACCGTGAAATAGACAAAGTCATCGCTTTGTCAGAAGTGTGAAATTTGCCTCCATTGAAAGTCTGCAACTCCAAAGCCAACACCCAAAACCAGACTGTTTCAATAATTCTTCTCCACCAAAAAACTCAGAAGAAGCATCGAAAACTGAGGACTTGGAGAGTTTAATCCACATTAATTCACCACACTCAGCCATTAATGCATAATGTACATTCCTCCCCGCCACCCAACTCTTCAACATTCCTTTAGTCACCTCGAACTACAATCCACATTACTTCTTAGTCATTAATTTCTGAGTACTTTCCTCCTCTCATTAAACTGCCTCCTCAAAATCCAATTGCCTTAAATCTTCAAACCTTAACTCACCAACTTCTTCGAAAGTTAAAGCCCACTTTGATAAAATGTTTGCTTCTACATTCCCATATCTCCTTACATGGCTAACAACGAAATCCTTGAAAGATGCTAACTCCTTAATTTTAACAATTAAATTATGCAAATGCTATGCATCAATGCTTCCCTTCATTATTGCCTGGATAATGATTAGAGAATCCCCTTCTAGATGTATCTTTGAAGCCCCAAATTTTTTACCAAGTCTAATTGTCGTTAATGTTGTTGATGCTTCAACTACATTGTTCATCCCCACCTCTAGCTTCTTTGCCCCAAAGGCCAACACATTCCCTTTCCAATCACATACAATAAAACCTACCCCTGATGGTCCAGGGTTCCCTTTGGAGGCACCATCAAAATTGACTTTCCACCATCCCTCCATCGGTTTTTCTCAAGCAACCTCCACGGGTCCCTTAGAAACTGGATTAACCCAGCTAAGCCCCTTAACGGGCATAATAATATTATATTTTAATTTTAAATGATTTAGTATATTAATTTTTTAATAATATATAATAAACTATAATATAATAATATTATACTTTAATAATATATTAATTTTTAAATAATTTAGTATATTTTAAATATATTATATACTAAATTTGAATATAATAATAATAATATTATATTTTAATTCTTAATGATTTGGTATATTAGATTAAATATTATATTAATATATTAAATTAATATGCATGCAATAATCTCTTATTTATGGGGTTTGGAAGGTTGATCTTCTCGTTAATCCAAGGGTTGATGTTAAATGGCTCTTCTTAGAGGAAGGGTTGTTTAAAGTGAACTTTGATGGGACTGCGAGAGGAAATTCGGGCCCCTTAAGTGCAGGGTGTATTATCCGTAATCATAAAGGGGAGAAAGTGGCAAAATGGGCAAGAAAGTTGACCAATGGGACAAATAATGAAGCAGAATTCCAAGTTGCTTGGTTGGAACTACAACTAAGAAAACGGATAAGGGAAAATCAAATACATTTAGAAGGTGATTCCTCGATCACCATTAATGTTGTAAGAAGAAAAACCACCCCCAACTAGAAATTAAGGAAGTGGTTAGCAAAAATACTAGAGTGTTTAGATAGCTTTGAGGACTTTAAATTTTTCCATGTTTGTCGAGAGTAAAACGAAGATGCTAATCGGTTGTCCAAGATTGTGATCACTGCAAAGGATAAGCATGACGGTACACTAGTGCTAATCGCCACCAATCTCACATGCGCAAGGAACGTTGGACCAAGGTGAAATTATGTTAGTCTTAATTGTGGGGTGGCAGGTCATTAACGATTGTCCTATTTGGCGACATTTGAAGCTTAAAGTCTCATTTGGTAACCATATCAACATTATTTCGCCATAGATACCACCATTATCCTGGGAGCAAATGTGCACCAGATGGCTTTCAAGGGGATGGTGTCTGATGCAAAGCTAAAGAAAGTTTTTAAAACTTGGGATAACGAAGAGCTGAGGGTGATCCAAGCAATTATGGGCACCAGGTTTTTTATGTTTGTTTACCATTTCTACACAAATTCAAACATCTCATCGATGTTCATGCCCTAGTTATTACAGGCAAGGGAAGATATTGAGATGGTGAGATTCTTAATGTGGAAATATGTAATGGCAGGTTGGCGGGAAGCCATGGACTACTACCTTGATATGGCATTTCCAGGCTTTGGGCTTCGTCTGTTGAGTGGCATATGGTCACTCCTTACTCATCCTTTTAATGGTTTGTGGGTGTCGCTCATCTTGTGAAGACCACGATGCACACTTAGCTGAAGTTATTGGCAATGTCAACTTGTTGAAAGAATTTGTGAGGGTGGGAAATCTGATGGGGAGAAAGGTAATGCTTGCATTACCAGTGACGGTTGAAGGAGGCGGAGGTTCGGAGCAGTTAGTTGTGGGGATTGATGATGTGAACCAGGACATGTGGTGGCTTAATGGCAACAACGTTGAGTTTTTTTTTTGTGAATGAAATATGGTATTTTATTTTTTGCTAATTTATGGGTTAAATATGGTTGCATTGTATTTGAGGTTGGGCCCCTTGATCCCAATTTACCTATCCAAAAATAAATAATAATATTTTGACTAAACAGGAAACATGAAAATATTAGAATCTACAATTTATTTTACTTTATATTTTTGTTACGTTTTAAAAAAATTAACTAGCAATCGCACCTTGGTGTGCAATGGGTACACTGAAGAAGTGTTGAAGGTCAATTAGGGAATTTTTTGGTCTATTTTTACATACATTTGTGTAGTATACATGAGGTCAATTGGTAGGCCATTTAGAAAATGATGTATGTGCAACAAAGGTCTCAATGAAGAAGTGATAGCTTCAAATCAACTATGCATCCACTTACAAGGATCTGAACACAATAAAACAAAACCTTTGAATTGGGAAGATAATAAGGCTCCATTACCAATAGGCGTATTATTGAATGGCTAGCAATTAAATGGTTCGGTAAAATACTGATTCACCCCCCCTCTCAATATTTTGGGTGTTCAAAAATTGGTATCAAAGCTTGGTTCCTTTTGAATAGTTTAACAACTTAAGGAAGATCTTGAAATTTGAACACATGGTTGAAAAGGGGTATCCTATTCCTCAGGAAGAGATCTTTGCAACTAAAGAACTCCATGTTGCTCTTGAAGATCTAGGAAAAAGTAAAAATGAGAAAGAAACTCCAAGGGGGAACTTAAAAGAAGCAAATGAATGCATTAGAAAGTTAAGAGAGAAAATCAAGAAGTTCAAAGAAAAAACATAAAGAAGCCAATGATCAATTGAAGAAAGCTAATGAAGACATCACTAGACTAAAAGTGCAAGTAGAAGAAAAGAAAAGAATCAAAGAATGTGAAAAAGTTGAAATTCAAAATAAAATTGATGAATGTACAAAGCTTGAACAAGAAGTGGTAGCTCTAAGATTTGAATTGGTGAAAGCAAGAGCTCATGAGGACAAATTCAAAACAAGTACTGCAATGCTTGATGAATTGATTGCATTCCAAAAACCCTCTAAATACAAAGGTGGTTTAGGACTTGAAGAAGGACAAAGTTCAAAAGCAAATCAGATTCCCAACAAAGTTGTCTATCAAAGGAAGACTCAAGGCAATAATAGACAGATCAAGAGTCATAGAAGCAATACCAGAAGAATTCCTATTTAATGTAACCTAATGCTCAAAGTTACCCATCTTTTAATGGTATTTGTTTTCCATGCAATAAATTTGGTCATAGGGCAATAGAATGTAGAAGTAGAATGAATCAAAATGTTGGATTCTTCTCTAGATAATGTTTTTCTTGCAAAAAAAATAGATATAGAGTTGTTGAGTGCAGAAGAGATAATGATGAATAGATTTAATACTAGTAGAATGACTTAATATTTTCAAGGCTATTGCTATACATGTTATGCTTTTGGACATAAATATAACCAATACAAATCAAGGATAAGTTCAAATCATTTGGTCATAAAAATATTGTGTGCTACTCTTGCAACAAACCAAGGCATATCTTAAAATTTTGTAGAAGCAAAAATGGGAAGAAACCTGATCCGAAACAAAAGAATAAACCTATGAATAAAGTGGATCCCATTGAAGTGAGAAAGGAAATGGAGAAGATTTGGAAGAAAAAGGAAGAACTTGAGAATAAGGGTGAGTCAAATGCATCTATACCTACATCTAGTGCAGATACTTCTTCTAAAAATTGAACCCATAAGTGGTTTTAGGGGGAGCAATTATAGAGATATCTAACAAACCCCCAATATAAGAGGTGTCAAGTAGTGACACAAAGATATATGATGTAGAATGGTATTTTGAAGAAGTTGGAAAAGATTATGGCAGAAAAAGTGCAAATTTGGAGGTTTGCGAAGCTTTTTAGGGTTTAAAATGTATTTCACAAAGTGTCAATCAACTTTTTAAAGGTGGAATGCATTTAATGCAAATTAGGGAAAATCGGTAAAACATAAAGTGAAGGCTCAAGATGAATTAATCACTTTTACACACTCGGAAGAAAGAGCTAAAGAAAGGTAAAGGAAATTCAGTGTACTTGGCATCAAACCCTAGTTTTGTCAAAGCTCGAAAGATGTATTTACAATTATTAATACTCTATTGGTTTGAATTAGAAGCAATTCTCATAAGCATATTCAAAATAATTAAGGAAAGATGACCACACCAACTGTTGTTGAGACCTTTAAGATACCCCGACCTAGGTTCAGAATATTCTCATGGAAAGTTTATGAAATGGACCCCATGGGTGCATTTCACAAATCCCAAGTAATGTCTTGCCTACTGAGGATACCATGACCTACATTCACACAAAATTGGAAGAATTTGGCCATAAAGAACTCATGAATCAATGGGAAAAGGAATTGTCTAGAGATGATTACTCTGTGAAACTAGAATATGAAAACCTAGTATGAAAGAAACTAGATGTATGGAATTTGTTCCCGAACTTTTATGGTGAGATGTTTGCAAAATTTGTGAGGATGGAACTTAGCAGAGTGCATGAAAAATGTGTATGGACAAGAATTGGTGGCATAATTACCAAGGAAGTGATTAAAGTTGTAACAAGTCTCTATGACATTGGATACCAGTGCTAAAATCTATGAAGAATGATGTGGTCATGAAGCTAACTAGTGCCACATATGATAGAAGAGCATTGACAACAAAGCCCATTACAAACCCAGCTGTGAGGTATGATGCTATTATGATTGGTCAAAAAATCTATTTTACTAACCGAGGTAATTTGATGTCCGCTACAACAATTCATGTTGCACATGAAATGGTGGTTAATGGAAGGGATTACGATTTGTGTGAGTTGCTCTAGCAGCAATTTATGGATAACCTGAACTAGACTAAAACAAAGAAATATTCGTTCAAGTTTGGCTCATTGGTAGTTTTTTTGTTATTTTACTTCATGAGGGAGCTACCTTGAAAGAAGAATATTATATGGGATCGCAACAGACTGGTAGCACATCATATTTTTAAACATTTGTATAGTATTGGAGACTACAAGGAACAAATTAATGCTCTCATTGCATTCTTTGCAATTTTCCAGAACAATATGTATGAGAGAGATAGAGTTCCAAGAAGCTTAGTGAAGAAATATGCAAAGGATATAACCTTTCTATTGTCTATTGATGAATTTATTATTGAGGCAGTAGATTTGAAGACTCTATGGATAGCTCCTTTTGGATATGAAATTGAGGAACAAGTAACTGAAGGACTAATTGAAATATTGTTGAATAGTCCTAAGGATCCTACTCAACCCCAACATGGTACTTATGAAGAGAAGTTTGTTGAAGTGCATTTGGAGACTTCAACACTACAAAGGGATAAAAGGGTGAACAAAAATGTTGAGGCATATTTCAATCTGCATTCCCTATCTAAGGATGATGTCGATAAGTTGAGGTAACTTAGAGATGAGAAAAGGGCTAGATCAATTGATGTCCCCTCCAGGCCTAGGAGATTAGGAAGAGCATCTTCCACTTCCTCTACATTACCAGCAACTCCCAATGCAGTTGCTACAGCGCAAGGAAAGCAAGCAGTGCATAGTTCCCCTGCAACAGTTAACATAATTGCCTCCTCCAGACCCAACACTAAGGCCTCTAAGAAAAGGGATGTACCCCCTATTGTACCACCTGTCGCCCCCGAAAAGAGAGTGAAACAAAAGGAAAGCAAGAAAAGGAAAATAACCGATGCTATAAAGGAAGAAATTGGTCTTGGTTTGCAAGAAGAGAAACAACTAAAAAGGAATAGAAGAAGCAACACCTCCACAAGCAATGAAGAAACTAAAACTAGAGATTTGGTTGAAATCTTATATGATGATGAAGAGACGGAAGATATGGAAGCTTTCAAAATTCATGTACATGAGAAAAAGAAAGATGACGAAACATCAAGACCTATGGAGGACATGCTCAGCTCTCCTCCGATAAGTGATCGTCTGCCTCTAAAGTTGGAAACTTTAGTGAATAATATGGTAGACTCTAAGGATTTGCTAGCTACTACTAGGTTATTTGATGAAGTTGATAAAAATGATAAGGAAATAATTATAGATGTTATTGTTCAATATATGGTTATCTTTAATGAGTCTATGGAATCTATAAGGAAGAAGGTGAATGACAATGTGTGGGAAGCATTAGTTTGTAGAAGGCATGAAGTTATAACCATTGAAGACAAATTCAAATCCAATGCCTTAAACACATATGGATCCTCCTTATTTGAGGAAGACGATGCTTCCTTGCTAAAAGAATGTTCCCAGTTATTTAGGGTCAAACAGAGAGTCACTACCTTAATGACTAAAGTGAAGGAAAGTACTAAAAATTGAGGCAAGAAACCCTTGAAATAGTTAGAAAAATAGCAAAGAATTATGGTGTGAAAACTAGTTCTTCATCTCATACAGCTCAAGCACAGGAGCTTGTCAATATTACAAAAACAGAGGACCATCCTACTATGGAAAATGGTGGTGAAATAATGTTGCTTCAAATACATTTGTTCCTCCAAATGATACAAAATAAATAACCAATAAACATGTTGAATATTAGCAAAAAGGTGACACCGGTAATAATTCAAGAGAACATAATGAGGATACCAAAAATAGAGAAGAAGAGAAGAATGAAAATGAAGGAAACAAAGGTGAAAAGAAAGATGATGGTAGAGATGATGAAGACAAGAAGGAAGAAGAAAATAAAGATAGAACTTTAGAAAAATCCTCTGGAAAAGAAGGAAGAAAACAAGGAAGATACAGAGGTTGGAAGAAGTGAACAAGAGCTTTCAAAATTTGTTGAGCCATCAAAGCCTCCTGAAAAATCATCCAAAAATATTCTTGAGGGATTTTTGACATGGAAATCATAGATCCAACTTGTGTTACGACCCTAGTTGATTCAACTTCCTTCACATCTAGGGTATGTGGATATGAGAAAGATCTCACTAGTTGAAAGAGTAAAAATCTATGGTACTTTTCTTAACTCTAGTAAATGATTGAAAAATATCATAAAGGAATTGAATTAATAAATGATGTTATTAAGGCTTTACAGGAGTCAATTCCTGGTGCTACTACTAATAAATCCTTAGCCCCTGTTGAGAACCTAAAGCATCTAGTTGATTCAATCAAAGAATACTCCTCTAGTCTTAAGTTGCAAACTGAGAAAGAAGCAAAGTCAAGAATTCTGGAGAAAAGGCCATTTGAACTACAGGATAGATGTGCAATTGCACATAGCAAAGTAATGCAAAGTCAGAAAGAAGTAAAGGACTATGAAGAGGAAGCCTAGATATTGTTTGTATACTGCATGAGGTGGCTTGATGCCACTTGAGGCATTAAAGATTCAATGGACTCAATAGAGTCTCAATTTGAGCATGCCTCTAGAGCCTACAAAATTTTAGACAACGAAAGCTATACTGCTTGGAATTTTATTGCAAACTTACAAAACAAGTTCTTCACTTTACAAAAGCAGAAAGAGGGTGCAATAAGGCAGTTTGGTCAGCTCAAAGCTTTGGTTATGTCCAAACATATTATTGTATCATATGCTCTTGTGGATGAAAAAAAACTTAACCCATCCACTTTGGAAGAAGGAGAAGAATGTTAAGTTGAACTGGAACCACTACACAAAACATTTGTCAAAGCAAAAGGGATTTGGGATGAAGGAAAACTGGCTTGGGAAGCTATCCTCGAGGAATAACAAGGTGCCTCCAATTTGAATTAAAAGTTTTCTAGATTTTTTGTTTGTTTGTTTTTGAGGTCATCATCGGTACGCCCTTTGTCCTTGATGTCAAAGGGGGAGAATAAGTGTGGAGAGTATATGTGAAAATTTTGGTTTTTATCATGGAGAAATTTTGCTTTGTCTGTATAGTTGTAAGGGGGGGAAGTTATTTTTAGTTTCATTTTTGGCACATGTTGCCATCAAGGACAAAGGGGGATATTGTTGGAAGAATGAAGAAGAAGCCCTTCAGTGTGTTGTCGATGCCAACATTGGTTGGTAACAGTTTTGTCAATCCGAAAAAACTATGTTTCTATTATTTTGATCTAGTAATTTGGTTGAAAAAGTCTCTCAATAGAAGATCGCTCCATGAGATCAAGACTATTAGTTGCATCTCTGCATAAGCTTTCTGTGGTTTTTGATGAAAGGGATGGAAGATATGAATGACAAAGTTTGGCTTACACCTCAGTAATTGTGCAAATGGTATGAGTTTTTCTTCTAGCCGGCACAGATAAGAGGTTTACACTTCGTCGATGATTTGAAGAGTTCCTTATTAGGTCTGGGCCAACATAATTTGTGCTTTGCACTTTTTGTCTTGATGAAAAGGTGTTTCGGGTTGAGCCAGCAAGCTACATTTTAATTATATGTTCATCTAATTAGGTCGACCTAATTGATGTATGAAGTTTAAGTTGTAATAGCATATATATGAAACATCTTTTTGTATTGAAGGAGAAGATGAATGCATGTATGCATGTGTGTTTGTAGTGTGTGACATGTGAAAAATAATAAGTAGTGATATGCGACTATATAATATTGTGCGAAGTTGTAGTTGTTATGTACCTGCAAACCAATACAAGATTTTATATTCTAGAGCCTAATTGGAACTGAACCCAACACACAAAAGGTGTATTTCATTAGTTCATCTTTTGGTAGTGAGCCATACTCTTTGTAATTACTTCATATTACTTTAGGTTGTGAGCCTTTCAAGGACAGTGAGTCCTGGCAATGTGCCCTGTAATATCTTATAACTTGTTATAACATATTATGAGCTAATCCTCACTGTGGTTTTTCCCATTTTGGGTTTTCCAGATAAAAATCTTGGTGTTCATTTGTTATGTGGTGTTATGCTTCCTTTCATGTTCCTATCTCCAGTTGTAGCTAGATATGTTTTAATTATTGAATGCTTAGCAATTAAATGGTTAGGTAAAATACTGATTCACCCCTTGTCTTAATATTTTGGATGTTCAACAATATATATATATATGAAGATGGAAATGGAGATGGAAGAGAGGGATATGGAGAGAAGGAGAGGGAGAGATAAAGAGGAGGACAAAGAGATAGATAGAGATAGGAAGCGATATATAGAAAGGGGTAGAGAGGGAAAGATATAGGGGTGGAGAGAGATGGTTAGATAATGAGATAGATATAGACTTGGAGATATGTAAGAATTTAAATATGGAGAGATAAATATAGAGAGGGAGAAACAAGGAGTGTGTGTGAGAGAGTAAGAGAGAGTTATGGAGA
>VDFB02182610.1:0-21807 GCA_007258455.2 Sequoia sempervirens | reverse complement strand
CAACAATTTTTTAGATCCGTCTAGCTGTACTAAAATAAAATCAAATATGAAATGATCTCAAAGATCTGAAGGTTTTAAAATATGATAGTTTAGATCTATTCTTGGGTGTATCGTGCAAAATTCATCATAGAAGGATGGGTCATCACCTCATTTAGACCTGGATGTGGAATTGCCTTTGTTGTTTCCATAGAATCCAAAATAGGCCTAACAAATGTTGGAAGAGATAACCCTATAAACACGCAAAAGGAAAAGCTAAATCAGTAGTAATTTACTAATTTTCATTCAACTTCTCTATAATCATTTTAAGTACCTAATTCTATTGTACTTTAAATATTTATAATATGAAGTTTAGCTATTCAAATAGCTTAAATAATTAAGTTACAAAACTGATAAATAAGCTTTAGCAATTTAAAAATTATCCACTTCTAAAATTTTAAATATCTTTACTGTATCTATTTACCGTTGTTAGAGAGTTGCAAACTGTGAATTGTCCTTTGTCCTATAGGACTGAGAAAGGAAGAACACTATCAAACAATGATTGAATCATAACAAACAATCCAAAAAAAATGAAAGTTACTGTCAAATGGTGACAAAGATATGTCCTCTAAGTCATTTGCACATGGTGATTGAGAACACAGTAAGAAGTAAAAGAGCATTTGATCATAGCACTGCAAAATGGTCATGAGTTATGCAATGAACTTCACTATTCTTTTGATCACAAAACACAGTGAGTAAGAAGTAAAAGAGCAATGGATCATAGCACTGCAAAATGGTCATGAGTTATGCAATGAACTTCACTATTCTTTTGATCACAAAGGAGATTGAGATAATAAATGACATACTGATGTGCACACAGAATATTCATGGAGTGCAAACTTCCTTGCAAAGCAATTACCACAACAGAGTTTGAAGTGAATTGCACTTGCTATTTTATGCTGATATAGATATGTTCTAACCTATAGTTAATTGTTGTAGCATAATAGAGATAGGATAAAGAAGTTGAAATTTTATGATGAGCCAAATTCAAAATATATTATTGATTGAGTTTATTATTTATTTGATTCTAATAACTTGCTGAGAAGATACTACCTGCAAATATTTATTCCCAGATGATCGGTGCTTGACTTTTCCCATCATAACAATAAACAGCATCAAATATAAGAGCCATCAAATTCTAAAATTTTATTCCCCAATTTCTTTATCAATGAAGAACTCTCTACCTGTAGATCCTTTTGTTAGCCATAACTTTACTGTGTGTCGAGGATAGCTTTAGTTCCGCCAACAACAATTGATTTCGGATTTGGTAAGGCTGAATTTTAATAATTGCTTTTCGTAAATTTGATCTGGTAAGGCTGAATTTTGTCAATTGTTGGTTGGGTAAAAACTCAAAGCTATCCTTGACACTTGGTAAAGTTATGGCTAACAGAAGGATCTATATGCTGAGGAAGTTCTTCATTGATGAAATTGCGAATAAAATTTAGAATGGAAAAGAGAGTGGAAAAGTAGAATTTGATGAAACTCTTACAAAGTTCAGGTTAATGGCTGATGCTTTTATTCATTTTTATGATGGGAAAGATTCTGAACAATCATCCCGTAATAAAGGATTTTACTATGATTTTGAGAGCATCTTCTATACAATAGGTTGTCTTAGATCAAATAAATGAAGCAAAAAATTGTGAAAGAGCAAACAATTTTAAATTTGAAACAATGGTGTCTTATGTATAGACTCCCCCTATGATTTTCTCATAGAATAAGGTATAACAATTTAGAATTTGAAACTATGGTATATGAACTATTTAGCCTATCTGTTATGCTACAACAATTAACTACAAGCTAGAACATATCCATATCAGCATAAAATACTAAGTATAATTCACCTCAAACTCTATTGTACTTGAGTATGACAGTACCTGAGCTTATGGTGTTTCTAGATAGAGCCTATAGCGGAAAAGTGTAGTCTCCATCTGAAGGAACCATCTTTAGAGCTCTTCCCTAAAATGAGGGTTGAAAACATTAGAAGAAAAGCAATACCATAATTCTAAAGTAACAATTTGTATCAAGACAAACGTTAGAAAGTATAATTAAAAAGACAAATCCTTACAATCGGACCTCAAATTGGACCAAGAAAATTTATGATTTTATATTTAGAATGTAGGAACTTTCTCTGTAAGAGCTTCACGACCTCAAATTGGATCTCAAATTGAACTGATAAAATTTATGATTTTATCTTTAAAATGTAGGAACTTCCTCTGTTGAAGCTTCACTACCTCAAATCGGATTTGAAATTGATCTAGCAGATTTATGATTTTATCTTTATGATGTAAAAAAATTCTCTATCAGATAGTAAAGATCTCGGGTTGGATGTCCAATTGGACAACAAATTTATGATTTTATCTTTAGAATAAAGGAACTTCCTCTATGGGATATTTGGAAATTCCTATAGTTAGGTTCTACTTCCAACTGAAAACACCCGGAAGTGTTTCACACCGGCTCAAGGTACTTCCAACCTGTTATGACAATCGACAGTAAATCCACTTTTCCTCAACCGCCCTTAACTTAACGCTGCATCATTAATCTATTCTTCCTCTCAGACATAAAATGTTACCATTAACCTCTAAATAAAACTCAAAAATCATCATAAAACCATAATTAATAAATCATTTCAACTTTAGAAAGAATCCAATGTCATTTACTATCAAAACAAAAGTTGTATAAATCACAAAAAATACATGAAGCAATCCATCCAAAGAGAAACTAAGCAATGTAAGGATTTGGACAATATAAGTCCAAAGGGTTATGTTGTAACGGTAATGGAATCACCATAAGAGCAATAATCGAGGAACAAATTCTTGTGCGTGGACTATAATTATGTGGATCCATAACTCTATTGGTCAAGTGGCACAGCTTGTAGTTATAACAAATACATGATGCATTCAGTGACCTCCAAGCTTTGTGCTATGCCGTGATAGAAATGGAGTACCACATGACACCATGTACAAATTGTTGAAGTTGTGGTGCCAACCCCACAAAGAATCTCCGGGTGATCACTCCGCATGCAAATAACCTGTCATAGAAAGAAGACATTCCACACAAAAGACAAAGGTGCTCTAAAAGCTGAGAATGCATTATTTAGAGAGAGGGATAAAATATAATGATCAATCCTTATAAAATGATATTGTGCAACCTTAAAGAAACCCTAATAGGTAGACATTTAATAATTAATATAATTAGTAAATGTCATAATATGCAAACTAAAGTGAAATCTTAAGAGAGGAATAAAGGTAACTTAATTAACATAATTAAGTTAAAACCTTTACTCTAACAACCCCCCTCAAGATGAGCAAGAGTGCAACTACAAACATGTGCAAGAAAGCAAAGGTAACTACAATGCATGAAAGAAAACAAGGGTCCCGACAACTAGGCCTGATCAGGTACCCGAAAACAACCAAATCTCTGTAAAGTGGAGAAAGGGGAGAAAAACCCTATGGAACAAACTCCCCAAAAAGAGAGAAAAAAGAAAAGAAAATTAAAATTACACTGGGTATAAAAGGTGGATCATCATGGAAAACAAAACTCTTAAGTGGCAAAGTTTAGCACCGTGCCAGGAAACTTGACGTAAAAAAATTGAATAAGTTATCTATATTATTTCAAAAACATGTAAGAATAGAATCTGTATAAAATTGAATATAGTTTATAAACTACTAGGATTTTTTTAAAAAAAAAAATCTATTTGGTGAAAATTTGAAATTTCAATGTAGTAGTATTCTTAAATTTCGTGGAAAAAAATAAGAAGTAGGTGTTTGTCCCACCACCAACCACAATAAAAATGATAATATTTTTTATAAGATTTTAGATATAAGTAGAGGACTCATGTACTAACAATGTGGATGCATATTTTTTTGTATTTTTTTTCCAAGTAACAATTAATTATGAATTTTTTATATAACTTTTAAAAAAAATAAAAAAATCGTGATGTCTAACCACCTTAACTCTGGGTCAAACTTCATGATTTTTTTTTTAATCCTATAGTATGTGAAGCATAAAATGTGACATTACGTTTTGATCCAAAATGTCATACCGCTGAAAGCTATAGATTTTTTCAATCAACCTATCAAGGACATCTCACTGTAATTCAAATAGAAAATAAATAATAACTATTTATTAAATTCAAAGTAAAGCATAATTTATTTTGGTGGAAAATTGATAATCTCCTTTAAAAACCCTTTTCATTTCATCAATTTTGGGTTAAAAAAATTCGTCAGCCACATACCCTACTAAAACCCATCATATTGTCACTTTTTGGCCCATCATGATCCTACACATACCCCACTAATGAAAGAAGGATAGGAGGTGGATTACATGATATACCCCATAGATAGCTTCTATCATATAAATACATATACAATGGTCTCCATAGGAGAGATATAAAGAGACAAGAAGGCCCCCCCACAATGAAGAAACTCTTGTCACAATCGTAGATGCCTAATGTAGAATCCAAAAGGAGATCCTTAAGTGGCAGACAATATTCCCCCCCTTGGGAAGAAATTGATCCAAAAGACGATGTCAAAGAAACCCTATGAAGAGTGATGAATCAATCTATCTCAAGATGTGTGCCATGATAGGATGCTGAAGAATCTCTCTATCTAAACTAAAACAAATGATGCCAATCTAAACTGATGTGGAGAATCCTAAAATGCAACCTCTGAATGCACGGATAATGGTGGGTGTATAGTGATATCCTGACTGTCAAGGTAGAGGAGATGAATTTCCTCAAAATAATCCTCAAGATCTACAGTGTGAGACTCAACAAACAAGAATGTGTCTGCAAGATAAGAATCCCATGATGTAGCAGATAATGAATGACCAAGATAGTCATGATGCTGAACTGAATCCATAGGGGCCAATGTGGTGATACTGATGTCATCAGGAATAATAGATGATACATGTATAATCTCATTCTGAAGAGTAGGAACTGTGAGACAAGCCTCTGATCCATTGGAACATGTAAGGGTGTCTAAATACTCAAGCTCCTCTAAAGTATCATGATCAAAGGGTGTATTATCTCTCCAAGCAATGGGTAAGAGACAATCTGAAGTAGGATACTCTGGGAATGGAGAGATATTGGGGTCTCTATAGATCTCCCAAAGACGTGTCCAAATTGGGTGGGGACAATCAATGTCCGATATAGCCCACATAGTGTCACCATCAACACTAGACAATATAAGTCCTACTATGTGATCTCTAATGATATCCCAAGCTATTTTTCCCTTTGAAGTGGTTGGTTCAGATATGAGATCATACAAATAAGACAAAATATTAAGCCACCTACAATGTGTAAGTACGCCCTTTGCCCATGACTCATAATTACCCCGTTTCAGAATTACAACTAAAGGGTGTGTAGAAAAACCCATGATAACTCTTCAAATTAAAAAATATGAGAAAAATAACCTTAAAACATGTATATCAAATGAAATAGAGCCTAATGATGCAAACAGGAGGTTCCCAAGTGCCAAAATATCCAAGTAATTAAGCAAACTGTGAAAACACAAAATGCTAAATAAAATATACCTGATGTAGAATCTAAGAAAATAAGTCTAATCATTGTGTAGAAAACTGAACCAGCTTTCTGACGCCTATTCGTTTGCACAAAATGGAGTCTGTACACAAACGTTATGCCCCCGGGAGTGCAAAAAGCATGATCTAACTTTGACTACAGATAAAGGCACCAAAACTAAAAAAATAGAAATCACACCTACACCACTAGATAGTGCTTGGAACTAGCTTTCGATGATATCTTGTTTTTGAAAAACTGACACCGTATGCTCAAGATATGACCATTTTACTAAATATGCTCATTTAGGCTTTAAACCAAACATTTTATTAATTTAAAGATTAAAAAATTAATAAAATATTCAGTTGTACCTTCATGGCATGAAAATCGAGGTAGCACATAAATCAAAAGGGCATGAAAATTGATGCAAAATGGCACAAAAATTGAGGCAACTCAAAATTGATGTAGACACCAAAAAATATGGCACAAAAATTGAGGTGTCCATACAGATCCGTACAATCGTACAATTTTTTTGAGATCCCCAAAAACACTAAAAAATCAATTTTCAACAAACCCTATCATATTTTATATGAAAATAGGGGTTTTGGGCCTTTTGAGCGCACCCATGAGGTCCGTTTTGCACTAGCATGCACTATTTGAGAGATCTAGGTCAAAATTTCTCAAAAAATGATGGAACCCTTACACAGAAAAAAAATCTGTAAGTTGAAAAAAATGAACAAGCAACCGCAGATCTGGAGCTCTGATAACCAAATGTAACATTTGTAAATCTCACATACCAATCATAACCCTTAATTTCAACTTAAATGGAACAACATACATCAAAGACTCAGAGATTATTTAAAACAAAGTTGTGTCATTATTAGTTTTAGCCAAATGGCTTATATAAATGATCATCTCATCACCACATGTAAAATTAAACTATTACAATGTAAATTAATGAATAAGCAAGATCACAAATGCACCCACAAAGAAACGATAACACAGATATTTTCATGAGTGGAAAACCCTCATAGGGATGAAAAACCACTCGTAAAAATGCCCCACTAGCTTAATGATATGCCTCATTGGCAAAGCCCTATTGGCTACAAGGTTTCAATGGTTAAAAAATGCCTCACAGACAATGATCATAGTGTCTCATTGACATGATCATTTACAACTTCCTTACACATTTCTGACTAATGAAGTCACCAACTATAGAGGATTGCTCCATTTCTTTACATAACATGTATCTAGAACTGGAATCTTTAGGGTATAATCGCCACTATTTAAATTCAGGTTACAAGATATTCCTGTATTTCTCAAATCCTCTATATACAATCAACTCTTAAAGGTTCAAATAATCGTACACATAATGGATAAATCTTCTTGATATAATTAATGCATGAGAGGTACATATTTTCCAAGATACTCCTATAGATGATTAGACTTTAAGGTTTCACCATTATTCTAATGATGGTAAGACATTAACGCACATAGTACATAATACCTTAAAATGAGCAATTTCAACAATAAATCAACATGATTCCTTAATTATCATTCAAGTGATATACTATAGAATCTTTATTTCTATATTCTTTTGGAGCAAGCATAAGGACCTTTTGACAAAAAAAGTAAATATAGTCTCGCATCTCTTTCCTTCATACATCTAGTATTTAACATGCAAGTTGTTCTTTAGGTTATTTACAACTTCAATCCTTTAAATAAAGATCATAAGTACTAAGAAATTAGCGCATTACAACGTGGCATACATATATATAGAAATAAATTCATCATCCTAAAAACAAAATCATGAAATTATGGTAATGTCAATACTGTCAAGAATCCCTCCCAAGTATTTGCAAAAGAGACAATTCCACTTATAGCGACCTCCCAAATATCGCCAAGTACACTAAAAATTATAGGCCAATCATGCAAAACTTTATGAAAATAATCCTAGCACTACCAAAAACACACATACCTATCTTCCATAACATAATAGTCCATCTTCAATGTTATAGGTCAATGTTTTCTTATGATAAGCAAGTTATATCCATTAAGTCTTGAATGAAATCTAGATAGTGAAAGGAGTAGAGGGTTAAGTTATTATTGTCCCATAGAAGGTGTTCAATGTCATCAGATGTAAGTTTTATTCTTTGGAAACTAAACAAAAATATCAAGGAGAGTAACTAAATCAATTTACCACTTATTGATGTATCAAAGTACTATGCATGTTCTTACTTTCATTTGATCGATAAATCAAGATTTAAATACTCTATGAGATGGAACTTTTATATTTCGTATATAAAAAGAAATTAAATGAAAATATATCATGAAAGATTAGAGAAAAAGAGTCCTTGCCTACTTATATTCTTTCCAAAACATTGTCAAGATCCAAGAGCCAGATCTACTTGAAATTCTATATTAGACTATGCTATTGGATTCCATTTCTTCCAATGAAAACTAATTTAATTATCTAATTATACTCAATTATTATCAATTTATAAATATTACATTTGTTCAACCAAGTGCAAACATTACTCGTAAGGTACTTTTAGAAATTCTACCAAGTTTCTCTCACCAAAAGTAATTTTGAGGAAAAGTTTTGAGAATCTTAATTCAAATTAATAAAACTTCATACTTTAATGGACTTGTTTCTCAATTAAATACCGACACTCACACACACACACACACACATATATATTATGAATATACATTTAATTATATATATTGCAGCATATTCAGACAACTATATGTATATATATATATCGAAAGAATAAACAGAGGGATGGTTTCCGAATATACATATATACCTATCTTTTAAACTCAGATTGTTTTACCATAAGTATAAAATATATATATAATAATTTACCTTATGCTACCGTATCAGCAGATTTATACATATGAATTCTCATATAGATACAACTTTGTTATTACTCGTAAACAACTTCATAAAAGAATACACACAAAGTGATTTTAAAGGCATACTACAGATGTTAAAAGGTTTGGAAGAATTAAAAATTACATTTAAGCTGGTTTGAAGCCCCCAAGGGCTGGCGCTTCCCATTGGGGAGGACACTGCCTATGGAGGGCAGCGCCCTCTCCATAGGCCGCAACCTATAGAGGGCGTTGCCTCCATAGCGCAGCCCTCTCCCAATGGGGGGCGCAGCTAGAGACCCCTCCCCTAGACTCTCCTAAATATTCATGGTGACTATTGCAAACAAAGAAAATTCTGAAAGATGCATTTCGTTTTCAATTAGTAAACATATATATATATATAAATATATGATATTATTACACAATCTACAACTAATTTTTAATTAAAACAATCAAATGGAAACCCATATCCTATGCATAAATATTCAATACAAGGGTTACAGGTATACATATGTTTTTGTGTAAACATTCATTACTATTCATATGTACATGTATATATATAAAAAGATAGGAAGAAAGTACAGCTATGATATTGAATTTCGGACAGCAAGCACCTAATACAATGAATATACACCAATGGTTTTCAAAGAAATTCAATCTTTTCATATTATAGTCAGTTAACCACACACTTGAAATTTAAATGCATTGGGAAGATTTAAAAACCTAGAGATTGCCTTCCATTTGAGTTTCTTTTTCTTCTTCTTATTCCTCCTCCTATATTTCCCTTCTTCCTCCTACCAATCTTATTTTGTTGTGCTTCCAAAAGAAATAACTCTACCCGACACATCATTATTTTGTTATTATTTCTTACACAGATAAAATCAAGAATTAAGAAATCACATGTTATGTTTCCGTTAATCCCTTTTCCTCTTTAAAGATTTCTTTTTAGTTATTTCCCAAAACCTAATCTTGAAAATAATAAATAAATAAAGTTTATTTCTTGCACAATATTTTCCCAATTAATAACGTATGCCTATTTTAATTACAAACAAAGTATTTATCCCTAGAAATAATAATTGAGTCATTTTTAATTTGCAATCTTCTCCTCTCTTTTTAAATATTTATTCAAAGTAACTAAATAAGAAATCACCTTAATTTGCAAGTAAATAATTATCCATAACAACAAAACATTAACATTTAATGGCATAATGAAATATTTAATTGAACTTTAATTAATTCTTTTGTTTCATTATAAATTTATTTAACCAAACATTATAAAATGACGAACAATAAAAATAGGGGTCGTGACACATGTTGAAGTTGTGAAAGCCAACCTCACAAACCCCAAAGATCACCTGCATGCAAATAACCTATCACAGAAAGAATACATTCCAGACAAAAGACAAAGGTGCTCTAAAAACTAAGAATGCATTATTCAGAGAGAGGGATAAAATACAATGATCAATCCTTATAAAAGGAGATTGTGCAACCCTAAAGAAATCCTAATAGGTAGAAATTTAATAATTAATATAATTATTAAATTTCACAATATGCAAACTAAAGTGAAATCTTAAGAAAGGAATAAAGGTAACTTAATTAACATAATTAAGTTAAAACCTTTACTCTAACAAAAATCACTATCATCACAATTAGGTGTCAATCATCATTGGGTGCATTCAAGTTGACTCGAGTTTAATAGGTTACAATGTAATGATAGCATGATCCAAGAGTGATTACCTCTTGCTGCAATAAAGAGCCTATAACGCTGGATGATATGTAGAGTGGTTGTGTTATATCAATTATGTTATGCATTCAAGCACATCCCATGTTTAATGGGCTATTCTAGAGAGTGATCAAGATTTTTAAACCCTATGAATGTTACTTAAAAGTGTACAACTTAAACTACAAACCAAATTTGTTACATACTTGAATACAATCTTGGGTTACCACAAGTTGTAATAATGTGATCTACTAATAACCATTATGGAAAGTATTAAAGAAAGACCCATACTATATAGGATACATTTCCCTGATTAGGTTTACATACCTTAATGATCAAACACAAGCTTCCCACACCCTCTAGGATACAAGCCAAAATCATACCACAACCTTGTCAAGACAACTAATTTTCTAACCCAAGATTTAAGGTTACTTTTTAATACCAACAAAAGCATTGGTAAGAGCATGATAGGGTACAAACCCTAGGCCTTTGTAGAAACATAAACAATAACTCTAGTGGATTAGTGAGGTTGCAATACCAGAAAGATTGAGACATTGTAGCCAATTGATAACAAAATCTTGCAATCTAAAGATTGTAGCCAATAAAAAGCACACTATGTAGCTCAGTGATATTTGTAAATGCAATCTATGGTAAGAAGAATGACAGTCACTTGAGGTGTAACAATAAAAAATAGGCTGAGCAGTGACAAGATAATAAAGCTCAAACCTTGCATAGTAAAGTGGATATTTTAACAGTGAGTTTCCTTACCCCCTTGCTGACATTAAGAGTTTTACAAATGATTTTGGCAGTGTTAGACAAGGAAAATGCAATCAGGGAATGATTGTCCAAATGAAGTAATAGTGGTAATCATAGGTTCAATGTTTCTTCTTATCCAGTGTATAATGGATGTAGTGGATTGCATGTTTGACCAACATTTTGAGACTCATGAAAGATGGGAGAATAGTGAATAATACCTTGTGGAATGTGAAGTAGTGACAATAAGGTTGAAGGATCTTAAGACCCACAATACCATGAAACAATGAGTCCCTTGTAGTAAGTAGGCAGCCTATAGGGTATAGTTTGATTTTATAGAAGGATGCTCATGAAAGGAATCTTCAAGTGATAGTGAGTGAGTTGTTTGAGTAAATATGCATGAAAATCAAATCATACATAGCAAAAAATTCACAATGTTATCTTGCATAATGCCTTGAGTTTGAAGACAAAATTATCATTGTATCTTGATGAAAGTAGTGACCTTAATGGTCAATCACTGGAAACTATGATTTTAAAACATGCTATTGTGCTTATGGAGGCAACATTTTAAGCAAGGCAGTGAGTGGTGGTTTGGAACAGTGGCAAGTATGAAGGACTTGCTTTATATGCATACTATGAAGTCTAGCTTAAGACAACATTCTTAAAAGAGATTGAAGGTGGATTATGGAACTCAAGGGTTACCATGATAAGGATTAAAGCAAAGAAAAATTTATTTAAAATCCACGTTCATGAAGATATTAAAGATGTCACATGAAAAACCCTAGCAGCTGGAGTAATGAATATAGTGCCAAAGAGGATAGTGTGTTGGGGTTAGATTTAAGAGATATCCACATTATCTAATCATAGGAAAATACATCATTTATTTATTTTTTAAATTAAAATAAATCATTCTAAACCCTAGGATACATTGATACTTCAAAAGCATCTAATTTATTTTTTAAAATTAAAATAAATCATTCTAAATACTATATAGGATACATTGATACTTCAAAAGCATCTGAAGGAATTTGAGATTATGCAAGTATATGTCAATTAAATACCTGGATTAGAAATAGTAGCACGGACAATGTAACCCTTGTTGAGTAGAGTAGGAATGAGATAAGAAAGAATGAATCCTATGCCTCCTATCACACACATCTCCTTATCATTCTTTGTCATTCTTTACTGAAACACTTCTCCATTTTGGCAGACTACTGAAAATAATGTTTCGACGAAGGTTTTAGAGTATGTTTATTAAAATGAAAACTCCATTCTAGTAGGCTACGCCTGCAAATAAGATTTCAACGAAAGTTTTAGGGTATGTTTATTAAAGTTTAAGAGTATTTTGGTGGGCTATATTCTTGATTCCTTAAATGATTTATTTGAATGGATTGTGACTAAATAAATGACTAACTATTTACTCATTTTTATTTGTGTGACTAAATAATTTTTAGTCAAAGACCAAATTAGTCATTTATTTACTCATTTATAGCTGAGTTGCAAAAAATGAGTAGAATTTAGTCATTTATTTGACAAATTCTACTAGTGATAGGGGCTTGCCTAATTCAAACTCTTTTTTGGTGTTTCCACCTCCAAAATGGCTATGATGATGTAAATATTGCGTACCCTTGGTTAGAAATAGGAAAAATGACCAAAAATTGATAAATTGATAAGTGTTGCAACTTAGGTCACTCAGATCTACTTTATTTGATGGACTGAAGTCATTCTACTCATCTCATACAAGGAGAATTGGATTTTTTGTTAAAGGTACTCCAAGTATTAGTACTCACAAAATAAATAAACAGAAAACATGAACAATCTTACTCATGAACTTGATGTATTACTAATAAAGATCTTGACTAATAAAATTATTGTAAAATATTGCTTATTCTCCTCTTCACTAGTTTTTACGATGCTATGAAATTGGGATTCAAATTGCTTAGATTGCTTAGATTTTCAAATGGTGAAAAAGACACATTTATATAAATTTATTTTTTTATCTCAAAATTAATTATGAAAAGCCAATAGATGAATTTAGATTTGTGAATATTAAAATCTCGGCAATAAAATATTTAAATTTGAGCTAAAATAGGTTGGTGAAGGTTGTGGGTTCGCTAGACCAAGCCTATTTTGAGACCTTTGATGTTGTTAAATGAATAATTTATATTAATTCCCAATTTTATTTTTATTTTCACAAAATGACATTAAATGAGAAAATTATGAGCATAAATAGGTCCAAGCAAATAGGGGGAGCTAAACCTAGTGTGAAATTGTCAAGGGTGACCATTTACAATGCTAAATTTAGCCCCCAATTTAGTGAGATTATGAGCTTACACTCATGCTCACACTAAAATAAGGATAGGACAAGAAGGGTTCATCTATCAAATATTGGGATGGAAGGATAACACCACGTCTAGGGGATGCGCTAGTGCCTAGAATCAAGATCCTACAAAACAACAATGTAAAGTCAAAGGAACACACACACATGAGGTGCAATGTAGCATGAAACACATGAAGTGTACATTATGAAGAAATATAATGGAAAACACAATACAAAACATAATGCAAACATAATGCAAACATGATGCAAACCAATGCAAACATAATTCAAACACACAAAAAAGGGGTATGACATCACAGACTAGCAAGATTAACAAATCACTTACTAGGATCTGTACCCAAGACATCCAGAACCACAAGCTATCAAAGTATGATATATTTAGGCAACCATGAATAGATAAAAAGGCATCATAGGCTAGTGAAGTCTAATATTGACTAGATGATCTTGATAAGAAACAATGCATAGGCCAGTGAAGTCTAATATTCACTAGGTGAGTTTTTGTAAAAGGTAGCAAATGAAAAACACAAAAGGGCTAGTAAACTTTGATATTCGCTAGGTGAGTTCTGTTGTCAACCATACCAATAATTATGGTGGGCTATAATTTTGATAAGGCACTACAAAATTGTGATCATTATGCTATAAGATCATCACTAAGTTTAATGTGTGTGAACAAAGTGAAGCACATACTAGCATGTATGCCCCCACCTTAAAGTAATTGTTATTTCCAACTAGGAGAAATGTCCTTTAAGGTAGAAGAGAATTATATTTGCAACATGATAGGCCATAAGGGCTTGTTGGGAAACCCTATGCCCGGAGATATGTTCCTAAAAAACTGACTCATGACAAGGGGCTACCCCAAAATAAAGTCGTATAATAAAAAACAATAGCACATGATGGATCCACAAATTTGGGGTCAAAATATGATGCAGGAGCATCCAATGGTGTAAGGGCAATCTTACATCACCCAAAAATAGTTAAATTTAAAGTTTCTTAGTTTTTAGATGTTTTTAGATTTTTGGATACCCTTTTCATCATAATGAAATTCCCAATTTACAGTTTTCATTTTCTATTCCTGGATTGAAAGATATTGCAGTTTTAGTTTCCCAGATTTGCACCTGAAAATCTTTCGAGTTTGATGTGAGGCACTTAGATTTCCTGGATCAGCCCCAAAACTTGCCAAAATTGGTGTAGCAGATTTCAAGCACATTCTTGACTTTGAGACCTTTCCAACGGTTCAAACGGTTTGCGAATCAGAGTCCCAGATCAAAAGTTATGGCCCTGGGAAGTTGGCGCACTTTCTAGAAGATACAATTGCAAATGTTCTTTTGAACTTCAAGTTGTAATTTTTTGGCGCCAAACTGCCTAAACTCAAATTTGAATGTTGTTTTGGCTCCAAACTAAAGAGGAGCTCTATTTATGGGTGGGTTTCTAATTTTTGGGTAACTTTTTGGGGGACAAGCTCGCATATTGTGAAAGGGTGATTCTATAGCTTTCTCAGAACTTGCATGTGTTGTAGAACTTGGGGATTTGAGATTCTCTGCATATAAGAAGCTCCATTTTCTGAATAATAAAATTATTCTCTTATTTGTGGGTTATTTTTTAAGTCTCGGGTTGCGCCTTCATCAAGTGGTATCAGAGCAGGTTTTCTTGAGTGTGTGGATAGATCACCGATCGTGAGGCAGTTCGCACCAGGACCATGGTTGTGGGTCGAGGTCAAGGAAGATGCCTCCAAGAGTGATGCCTGGTAGGCATGGTGGTGCCAGAGGTGGTCGAGGTGGTAGAAATGCTGGTGGAAGAGATGCACTGGCAACCCTCCAGAGACAGATTGACGCATTACAAGAGCAGTTGAGAAGAGGGTTAAACCCGAGGGAGGAAAGTGAGGATGAAGGAGAGGAAGAAGGTTCAAATGCAGAAGAGGAAGAAGAAGCAATTGATCAAGAACAAATGTGGCTAATAAGGGCCATTTCAAAGATCGGAAAAAGACCCAAAGCAGAAGTCCCCAGTTATTTCGGAAGTCTGAACCCGGAAGAGGTGATCGACTGGATCAACAAGCTAGAAGAATATTTTGAGTATGAGGAAATAGAGGACTCAAATCGGGTTAAGTTTGAGAAAATGAAGCTAAAGGGCCATGCCAGTATTTGGTGGAAAGAGGTCCAGTTGGAAAGAAATCGAAGAGGAAAAGGAAATATCACCAAATGGGATCGCATGGTAGAGAAACTGAAGAAGTAGTTCATACCAGTGGACTACAAGTTAGATCTATAAAGAAATTGCAAGGGTTAAAGCAAGGAAGCAGATCTGTGAAAGAATATATTGAAGAATTTCACAAGATAATCATCAGAACGGGCCACATAGAGGCCAATAAGGAGAAGGTAGCCCGATATCTTAATGGGTTACGACCGAGCATTCAGGAGGAGTTAAGCCTAGTCAAAATGACCACCATTGAGTATGTGTATCAGTTTGCTCTGAAGGTGGAAGAGAAGTTGAACAAAAGATTTGATGGCAAGCAAAAAGGATAAAGAGGTCAAAGTGGAAGGGGCAGTGGAAGACCTTCATGAAGCTGAAATGATGATGAAAAGAAAAGTGAAGATGTGGGTACCATCCAAAGCCAAAGGAATGACAACTTCTACCGCCCTCATGATCAAAATAGTGGTGATCAAAGAGGTAGAGGATGAGGGAGATATGGACAAGGGTTTGGAAGAGGTGGTTTCAAAGGAACGTGTTTCCAGTGTGGTGAAGAAGGGCATTGAGCCTATGAATGTCCACAACACCAAGGAAGGGCAGACAAAAGGCCAGAAGGTTGTGGAAGGGTTACACATGCAGTGAGGAGGCCCAATATGAAAATTCAAATGATGCTGAAAGGGGAGAAGCCCTAGTGATTAGGAGAGCCCTAATGACTGAGGAAAAGGAACCATAATAGAGGAAGAATCTGTTTCGCATAAGGTGCAAGTGTGAAGGAAAATGTTGTGATGTCATTATTGATGGTGGGAGCACCAATAATCTGGTGTCAGAAGAGATGGTCACAAAGTTGAAGCTGAAGAGGGAAAGGCACCCACATCCATATCAGATTGTTTGGTTGCAGAAAGACCATAAGGTTTTGGTCAATGAGTAGTTCCTAGTAAAGTTCAAGATCGGGAGCTACCATGATGAGATACTTTGTGATATCATCCCCATGGATGCATGTCACATGTTGTTGGGGAGGCTGTGGCAGTTCGATAGGCGAGCTATACATGATGGCCATGCAAACACTTATTCCTTGACAAAGGATGGGATTCGTCACAAGTTGAAACCCTTGAAGGAGACCGAAGAAAAGGTATGCAGTAGTGCTAGAATTTGTTATGTAGATGGAAGAAATTTTTTAGAAGGTATGAAGCATGAGTGTGTGTGTTATGCATTGATTCCTGGAGTGAGTAAGGAGGATAGTAAGAAGGTTCCAAAAGAAGTTTCTAGGATGTTGGATGAGTTTCAGGATATTGTTTCTGATAATGTACCTGAGGGTTTACCACCAATAAGGAAGATCAATCATCAGATTGACTTGATTCTTGGAGCCATTTTTCTAAATAAGGTAGCTCATAGAATGACTCCAGCAGAAAATGATGAGTTGAATAAAGAAATTCAAGAGTTGTTGAGAAAGGGTTTGATATGGGAGAGTTTGAGTCCATGTGCAGTACCTGTAGTACTAGCACCAAAGAAGGATGGGGAGTGGAGGATGTGTACAGATTCTCGAGGCATAAAAAAGATAACGATCAGATACAGATTTTCCTTGCCAAGGATGGATTACCTAATGGATTGTTTGAGTGGAGCTCAGTACTTCACAAAGATTGATCTGAAGAGTGGATATCACCAAATCCGGATTCGAGAGGGAGATGAATGGAAGACTACCTGTACGAGTGGTTAGTCATGCCTTTTGGGCTAACCAATGCACCGAGCACATTCATGCGGCTCATGAACGAGGTACTAAAAGAATTTCTGGGAAGTCTTGTTATTGTGTATTTAGATGATATTTTTATTTTCAGTAAGACATTGGATGAGCATATGATGCATATTTGGAGAGCCTTTGAGAAGTTAAGAGAAGAGAAACTGTTGATTAATCTAAAGAAGTGTAGTTTTGTGAAGAGGGAGTTAGTGTACTTGGTGTTTGTTGTCTCAACAGAAGGTCTCAAGATAGACCCAAAGAAGGTGAAGGCTATTCTGGCCTACCCCAAGAACTGCTACCGAGGTGAGATCTTTCCATGGTTTGGCTAGTTTTTATAGAAAGTTCATTAGAAACTTCAATAGTATTTGTGGACCCCTAACTGAAACAATGAGAGGGGATAGAAAAGAATTCAAGTGGAGCAAAGGAGTGGCAAAGTTTTAAACTGCTGAAGTAGAAGGTGACAGAAAGCAACTTGTTCTACCTCCCAGATTTCAACAAGGTTTCAAAGGGATTGTGATGCCGCTATTGTGCCATTGGAGCAGATTGAGCCAAGAAGAAAGCCCACGCTTCAGTTGAAAAGTTACAATGATGCCAAGAGAAAGTATTCTGTATATGATCAAGAATTTTATGCAATAGTTCAAGCATTAAAGAAATGAGACATTATTTGTTGCCGAAGGAATTTGTCCTATATAATGATCATCGCCTTGGCAGCATCTAAATAGTCAGAAAAATTAAATCAGAGGCATATGAAATGGGTAGAGTTTTTGCAGAGTTATACCTTTGTTTTGAAACATAGGAGTGGGAAGTCAAATAGGGTTGCAGATGCCTTAAGTAGGAGGCATACATTGATGACAAAGATGCAGATTGAAGTGGTCGGGTTCAATGAAATCCGAACACTGTATGCAGAAGATCCTGATTTTGCAGAGGCTTGGAAAGCTTGCAAGGAACCTGTTACAGTGGACAGGACAAGGTCGCTGGATTTCATAATTTAGGATGGCATGTTATTTAAGGGAAGTCAATTGTGTATCCCGAGGAGTTCCATGAGAGAGAACCTATGAGGAAAGGGGAATGGCAGACATTTGGTCGGGATAAGACCATTGCCATTATCGAGCATTATTATTGGCCCCGCTTGTCATAGGATGAAGAAGTTTGTACAAAGTCAGCAGGCGTTAGGATGGCTAAAGGAGCTGTATTGTGCTTATATCAGCCCCACCGAGAGGCCATGGAGTATGGACTTTGTTCTTGGTTTGCCAAGGACACAACAAGGGAATGATTCACTTTGTGGTATTGATAGGTTTCGTTGATGGCACATTTCATTCCATGTCAGAAGACCCATGATGCAGTCCACATTACTGACTTGTTCTTCAAGGAGGTGGTGAGGCTACATGGTCTGCCAAAGAGTATTGTTTCAGATCGTGACACCAAATTTGTGGGGTACTTTTGGAGGACTTTGTGGAAGAAGCTAAAGACAGAGTTGAAGTTCAGTTCTGCACACCATCCACAAACAGATGGGCATACAGAGGTTGTTAACAGGAGTCTGGGTAACCTACTGAGATGTTTGGTAGGAGATAAACCCAAGGAATGGGACTTGATCTTACCCCAGGAAAAATTTTCTTACAACAATTCTATCAACAAAAGCATTGGTAGATCACCATCTGCATTGTGTATGGAGAGGTAGCCCCTGCAATAGCTCTAGAATTGGAGTGAAGATCACCAAGAGAAGAAAAATAAGGCCGGGCCAAAGATTTCTAAGTAACATCAAGGATATACATGAGAAGGTAAGAGAACATATTAACAAGATGAATATGCGATAAGGCTAAGGACGTAGAGAGGCATAAGGAGTTTAGATTGGTGATGAAGTGATGGTCCACTCTGAGGAGCAGGTTTCTAGTGCAAACGATATAACAAATTGAAGATGAAGAAGTTTGGTCCCCGTGAAAATTTTGAAGAGGCATGATTCGTGGAATGCATATGAGGTAGAGTTGCTGGATGGACTCAACATTTCCCTATGTTCAATATTTCTCGTGATCCACGTAGTATCATGAAGGTGGCACAAAATGAAGCAATCAACCATGGAACAAGCAGGGATTCCAGCACCTACTTCTAAAAGGAGGAGACGCCAAACCCCGACATGGGAAGGAGTACCAGAACACAAAAAGATGAAGAATATTTGGTGAAATGGAAAAGAAGGCCTATTGAAGATTCATCCTGGTTGCCTAAGGTAGAGGTTGACTGATTGGGTTTTCCTCCACCATCTGAGACATGATGGGGTCACTTCTTAAATTACTTCCTCGGGTGTTCCATGCAGAGCATCTAGTGGTAAGGGCATCTTGCATCACCCAAAATAGTTAAATTTCAAGTTTTTATTTTTAGATGTTTTTACATTTTGATACCTCCTTTTCATCATAATGAAATTCTAATTCTACGATTTTCATTTTCTACCCTCGGGTTGAAAGATATTGCAATTTTAGTTTCCGTGACGGTGCACCCTAAAATCTTCTCGAAGTTTGATTTGAGGCACTTAAAGTTCCCTCGGATCAGCCCCTAAACTTGCCAAAATCGGCGTAGCAGATTTCAAGCACGTTATTGACTTCAAGACCTTTCCAACAGTTCAAACAGTTTGCAAATCGGAGTCCTGGATCAAAAGTTATGGCCCTAGGAAGTTGGCGCACTTTCTAGAAGATACAATTGCAAATGTTCTTTTGAAATTTGAACTTCAAGTTGTAATTTTTCGGTGCCAAACCGCCTAAACTCAAATTTGAATGTTGTTTTGGCTCCAAACCAAAGAGGAGCTCTATTTATGGGTGGGTTTCAATTTTTGGGTAACTTTTGGGGGACAAGCTCGCATATTGCGAAAGGGTGATTCTGTAGCTTTCTGTAACTTGCATGTGTTGTAGAACTTGGGGATTTGAGATCCTCTGCATATAAGAAGCTCCATTTTTTGAATAATAAAATTATTCTCTTGTTTGTGGGTTATTTTCTAAGTCTCGGGTTGCGCATTCATCAAAATAGATGAGAGATAATTTATAATATAATCGTGCTCTAAATTGACATCATTCCCCAAATACTTGTGGAACTATGAACACAAGGGAGGAATGACACATGAGGAAAACATAAAGGCCTTTTATGTCAACATGGAAGAGACCTAAATGTCTCAACAATTTGCATCATTCCCAAAATGAATCAAAAGAATACAAGATAAAACATATTTACAACATAAAGCATAATGAAGATTCAAATAGAGGAATGTCATAACGGGTTCATTTTCTTTGCATCCTTCATCCAAAAAATAACATCAAGGGTCATCCAAAGAGAATTGAAAAAAACAAATACATATCAAGAAACACATTACAAGGATATCGTGTTACATGCAAGAAAAGAACACAAAGACACAAAAGGTACTACACACATGGGTCAATCTACAACAAATTATCTATGTGTGAATCTTTCTCATCATAAATGGAAGGAAGATAACAAGCTAGAGGAACTACAACAAGTGTAGTACAAGGAGAAGCACCAAATTCAACACACAATCGGTCACTCACCAAAGGAGGATCATCATTGTTTCTGACATCTAAATTCATAGATTTTTTGAATATGAGAGATAGTTCATTATGATCTTGTTCTTCCATCTTATCTTCTACTTCACTATCTAAATGTATCACAATAGGATTCATATTAGTGCTATCGACATGATTGCAAGAACTATCATTCATATGAGCCTCTTTTATTCTTTATTTTGGCTGGGATAGGTAGGGTACGACTTCATGGTTTGGTGAAGGAGGTGGAGTGAATTCAAGTGATGAGGAGGATGGATGGATTGGATTTATCTCATTGGAATTTTTTTATATGGATGGATGATCATAATTAGGTAAGGGTTTGTGATCTTTAGTGAGTTGAAAATACATAGCTTGATGTCTTTTTTTATGCTCTTTTGCACTTTGATTTTGTTGCACATGAACTTTATCTTGTGAAGAGGCATTCCCCAATATTGGTTCCTTTTCTTCCTTTTTAGGAGGAATCAAAGGAACTATCAAAGGTTGGGAAACCATAGGTGTTTTATGTTTTTACGCATAGGTTTGTTTTCTTTAGGAGGTATAAAATTTATCCCCAAATACCTTTCCAAATGGTTGTTTTATGGTCCTTTATAGGATGGTAGAGGGGGAACCATGGCATATATGCTAGAAGATTGATGAATAATACATCTTGGGGCGAGGTTCATTTGTTACATGTGGAGTATGAGGAACAACCATCGAAGCCACTAGAGACCAAGGAACCTCAAATAGAATATTACAAAGGGATAACTGGGCTATTCATTTAGCTTTAAATTTTTGATAAGACATAAATAGGTAATCTTCACATGTTTGGATGGGTTTAGTTGGCTGAAGCCAAAAATAATCAAGGAAAAATTTGCAACGATTAGCCAAGTATGTATTTTTCCTTCAAATGTGAATTTTAAACATTTGTGAATGACTAATGGGACCAAATTCATGGATCTAAGCTACAGATGACCTAACTTCACGCCAAACTAGTCCGACATCAAAATTATGGTAAGAATACATCTAACTTTTTAGGTCCTACCTTAACTTGAAGATTTATTGAACCAATCATAGGGTGAATAGAACCATCATGAGCATTTAATAATACTTAAATTG
>VDFB02182609.1:0-10614 GCA_007258455.2 Sequoia sempervirens | reverse complement strand
GGGTTATTTCATCTAATTTTGTTACTTCAAAGTTCTTTCCAATTATGATCCTCCAAAAATTGATCAAAAACCCTATCTACATTGTATTTTGGATTCAACACATTTTCATTATCATCTATTAGTTGTGTGTTCCCAATTTCAACACTTGATTCAATGTTAGACTTTGATGAGCTCTTTTCCATACTTCATTCTCATTAGTACAATCAATCTAATAATCTTCCATATGGAGCACATGAGAAAAAATCCTACCCAATTGCTTGAAAAGCCTCTCTACTAGATTGTAATTAGGTCTTTTTAGTTTGAATTATTCAAACCCATGCATCAATAATTCATTTTCTACCAACTTGGCATTAAGCACTATGTTGCACTTGTAGCTTTTCATAAGGATAGGGAATCTAATTTGTCCCTTCTTATAAGACTATAGAAATATGTCGTGATTCTATTACTTGATTGGAAAATTATATTAGTATCTTATTTTTTGTACATACTTTGGTAGCATGTATGGGAATCCAAAAAACCCTTCAATCCTTATGTAAGTGAACTTAGGAAACTAGATATACCAACATCCATGAGTTGAGATGACAACTTGTGCATATATGGATATCTTTTTCCTTTATCACCTTCCATGGTTTATATCACCTTCATCAAAAATGCATCATTGAATCTTTAGTACTTCTCAAGGTACTATTGAGATGTTATTTAAGGAAAATACTCGTAAACCAATTTCTATCCAAGGCTAACCCCAAGGACTCCAACCTTATTCAAACCCTCAATGTTTGGCTTTACTGCACATGAATATACGACATAGGATGACATGTAGAATGTGCCTGAAGCCTAATTTTTTTTCATATTTTCTCATAGAGAATCATTGATGGCCTTAGACCAATGGATTTTCACTTTTCCATTTCCTATGTTCCTAATAATTTCATACATCCACAACTCAAATTCGTTGGCATCTTTATTTCTAAACATTTTATTCAATATGGTAATTATGTCGTATATATCCATAATGAAATCAAACCTCAAAATAGTTTGGGGCATTTTGGATATGGGTTTCAAGCTTTCCTGGTCTTTAAACCATGTCATTAACATTTTCCTTTTTACATGTTCTTCCATATTTTCATATGCCTTAGCAAATTCATTCATTTTTGTTAGTGAAATTAATTATTTATTACACTAGTATAAGTTAACTTAGGTCTTTTGTTTAATTTTGTCCTAGGTTGCATCATTAGAATATCATTAATAACGGGGTAATTCCCCTTTCCATGTTTGTAGGAGATAAGATTCCTTCTAGAACATGAGTTGTCTTTCCTAAAACTTATCTCTATCTCATCATCATTGCCTAAGTAGGTTGTTAGGGTTTTCATGTTGTCACATGTAGTGTGATTTAAACACTTGGCAACATATTAGTGCATTCTAGATTTCTCTTATGCCTATATAATTAGGGCATATGTACACTTGTAAGATATTTGAATGCCATTGTTACAACACTTTTTGTTTGGGTGAATATTTTCTTGGAAAAGGTCCTTCATTGAAGACTGTAGCTTCAGGGACACTGTCCATCCATCATTTCAACATGGTATCAGAGCATTACCAGTGAAAGTTCATCCCAAGATCAAGAAAGTTGGCTTGCGAGATTCTTTGCAGGCTTGAGGGTTCTACTTCATAGGCTAGTTGGTTCTACCTGGGAACCAAGCTGATTTCTGGCACAAACTAGGCTCTCTCCAACCTCTCCATTGTGTTCAAAAGACCTCAAAACCTATATATCACTTCTCTATTCGTCAAAATTAGACACATATCATCAGGGAGCCATTTGAGGTATTATCTAGGGTTTGTAATTTTTTGTACTATCCATACAAATTTGGAGAAAAAAACTTACCTTTCAGTCATCCTCCAAGGATTTTTTTTTTTAAAGTTTGCAGACATTTTTTTATTTCAAAAATTGGGATATTTTCTAATGTTGGCAAAAAAATTAAAATATTTGTAAATTGAGTTGCAATTTATTTGGCAGTCGACAAGGGTTTATTTTTTCACTGAGCTAAAGTTTTCCTTAAGTTAGTATCCTATTTTTTTTCTGTAGAATATATTTCGTATTTCTATCAGCATTTTTTTTTGAGTTGCCATTGGCAATATTCAAAAAATATATATATTTTTCATTTTTAAAAAGTTTGCAGAATTTGTCGGCTTCATTCATTTCTCTAGGCACATAGAGTACCTATTTGTTAGCACCCATCACATCTGGTCAGTTTGTCACCGTCCACTGTTGTTCCCTCATGATTGGTGATCATTTCCCGACCACCATCTTGTGTTACCAATGAGGGTTCTTTTCCCATTGGTTGAAGCCCCCGCCATCGATCATTTGGAGGACTGAAGGTCCCGCTACACTCTGAAGCAGTGCTGCCTGCATCCTGGATGCGCCTCCTGACCACCACCCTGCAACCGCTCCACCACTACTCATCCAGTGGTGAGAATTTTTTAAAAATTTCTGACAGCCCCTTGGTCATATTAGTGACCACGGGCTGATTTTTTTTTCCTAGGGGTGCTTATTTTTTGCGCCTAATTAGCCTACCATCTCCCAAACAACAATTTTTTCTTTTGGAGGCCATATCTTCACACCACGATATCAAAAATCTACAAACAAGATACCGACAAAAAGAGAATTCAGTCTACTTTCAAGTGGTACACTTTGTTTTTAGGATTCTAATACTATCAAAATTTCAAGTCAACTGAAGTCAACTCTCCTCTTTTGGACTCAACAACTAATATATTCGCATCAAATTATCAAAATTCAGTGATTCCAACACCAATTAGAAGATATTTTAGAGGATTTTTCATTAGTATAATCACTTCCTTTAGTTTGAGCTCTAGGTATCTTTTATTGGTTTTTTGCAATTTGGTGCAGTTTCTTGATTCCTTGGACATCCTAGAGCTTGAAGAAGAATTTCTTGATTTCAAAGGCATCTTTTTAGTTGCATATCATATTAGGAAGTTTCTATTTGATGTTGAAGGTCAATATCTTTGTTTTATTAGAGATTTGTCACATTTTGCTATGGGTTTTTTTTGTCATCCTTCATTGATCATGTTGGGAAAGGGAAACTATCAGAAATGGAGAGATTGCATCATCAATCATCTTCAATCCCTTCATTTGTTGCCACATTTGTATGGTTAGGTTCCCCCTCTTGATAATTGTATCCAGAAATTTGATTGGAATTGTTGAAGGTATGAAGCTCTAAGGATTATTGCCATGCATGTTCCTCATTATGTTTTGAAAGCTATTGATCATTGTAAATATCATCACATCCTTTGGAACAATATTTGGGAGCTATATGGAGATTTAGACACTTCACCATTCCCTGATGATCATGTTTCAAAATGTCATTTGCCTCTTGATTCTTCAGATCTGGTACCCCATGATAATATTGTTGTGTAGGAGGTTGTTTGTTTGAATTGCCTTGAATCTTCCAAAGAGGTTGACAAGGTTTCTTTAGATGTTCCTTCTTCTCCATCAGAGACTATTGGTATCCCTTCACATTCAGTGGTTCCTTGTTCAAAGTCATTGATTGAGGCTTCCATCATCTCCATTCATTAGGACACATTCAATTTTCTAGACTTGATATCATAGTGTAACGCCATGCAAAACCGCAGAGAACACGTAGACAAAGCAAACATTTTTTAAAACAATATAATCACTACTTCTATAGCTATATTCAATGATCACACAAGCTACAAGAAAAGATAGAAGTGAATTACTAACTTTGGCAATAGAGTCTACTTACTTAGGTCAGCTTAACATACCTCTTACATTCTATTTTATCGACAAGTCCTTGCTCCCAATGCCTATACCTGCAAGGTCTAAATGACTTGGCACACACATCAGATCAAAGATAGTTAGCACATGATCACTAAGAGAAGCTATATAAATCAATGGATAGCTTTTACGTTACCGAAAATAAATGACAAGTCTCAAACAAGACTCAGGAAGAACAGTCCTAGGGGCCCGACCTAATGCCTCGGGAGCTCATCACTCGATGGCCTTGCCTACGTATATAATTCGCAGAGGCACCGTAGTTCGACAACTTGAGCTGCTCCAACTCATTGACTGACCAACTAAGGGTTCACTCATAAGACTTTCAAGGAGGAATCTACCCCAACACAAAAGTAACACAACACCACAAATACACACTAAACTCAAACCTCTATTCATAAGCATCATGTGACCCATACAAAATTACATACTAGAGGAGTGGGTATGCAACCCTTTCTAGGGTCCATCACCCCAGACAGTTTCTTAGGCGGCTGCCACCCACTTAGGTGAAGCCGAAGACTGATGAACTAGGTAAACATATTCTTGCAAAAATAAAAATAAAAATAGCCTACTCAAATATTTATTCAAACTTGCACAAGATAGGTCACAAGGCATAACAACATTCCCTTTTAGCTAGATAGCTCACGATAAAACACATACTTATATATATTATAGCTATCCACCGTGAAAGAAAATAGTGATTTCACATCATTCTTGGTTAACAAACAAACAGTTAGTATAGGCACTTACAATAGATATCAAATCCTTATCACTAGTCAAATACTACTCAATAAACTAACACTCAAAACTTAAACATTCAACGATATCAATTTATAATATACAAATTGATTATTAATGTATGAGAACATTTCAAGGGTCATTCAAAATGAGAATTCAACAATATAATATCAACATTTGAATTATATGATAGTACCATTTACAATTATAATCAAGACAGTAATCTACACTTGAACTATGTTATCCTTTACTATTTCTTAGCTCCTATTAACTAACATTCCCTTAAACATATCAATCAATCATCTTTAGAACCCATGTATAGCTAATAAATTGAACTAACATAATATATGCAATTAATAAGGTTGAATCTTAAAGCTATCTAAAACTATAGTCCATCAGTTATTGTTCCAATATTAATAATTGCAATGAATAAATATGAGTTCGTAGATATTCTAATTGGTATAAGTATATCAAGTAATGGTAATGGATAATAAGCTAGGTTTATCACATCATAACCTAAACGATGAATTTTCTAAACCAACAATAAATGAATATCACACAGGCCTATTATAAAAACCAAGTAACCAATAATATACTGATTTTAATTTAATAAACCATACCTGCTAAGTCCACATAAGGAAGAATCTAAAATGATCTCTATTTTATCAAGATATTTCTTAGCTGGGCAATTCTAAAATCCACAAGTGAAATCATTTAAGAATTCTCACTAAAACCAAAGATCCAAGAATTAAATTGATATGATCATTAAAAGATTCCAAACTCCAATATAACCAATTACAATTGTCTCGTATAAATCACCCAAAATAGACACTGGTTTTATTGCATTTAATATTTCAATTTGAATTCAAAAATTCCATATCGCTTTTACCATCGTATTTAATTTATTTCATAAAACAAACCATTATTATTCAATGTTTATAATAATTTTCAATGGGGTAAATTGCGAAGTAAGTGCACTTTTGTATTGAAAAACTAACAAATAGCAGCGTTAACGTTAAAGCGGATTCGCATTTTTTTCTTTGTAAATTTGCTTTGGTTTTGCCTTGGAATACCATCCCAAAGGCTTGGAGGGCATTCCCAAAGACCAGAGACGTGTTTTTTCCAAATTCAACAAATTTTCACATAATCGGGTTCGTGCTCACCATCAAGATTGCATCTAGTTCAATATCAAGAAAATTGAACACATGGGTAATGTTAGGTTCTTTATTAGCTTTCAAACGATGTAATTTTTTTCACTTTCTAACAATGTTAAGCCTTTCATCCATAATTTCTTTTTGTTTGTATGTGTTTTTCTTCAAAAAGCGATTGTTTATTTTTTGCTATAAATTAACGGATTCATGAAAATTTGAAATAAATTACATTTTTTAGAAACTAAGACTCCATTCTACAATTTAAAAAAAATAAAATTTTAAAAAATATATTAGTTTCAAAAAAATTTAGGGGGAGCACGACCAAAATTCTACTTTTTAGGAAGTGCCAACTTACAAAATTAATAAAAAATCAAATATTCATTAAAAAATTATCAGAAAATATCTAGTCCTTACTACATACTTTTATCTAACTTCTGACTAGAGCGATTTTAAAAATACTACAAAAGTCCTAAGATTACTTTCGAGGATCACACAAAGAGTTGCTATGTTATGTTTTTACATGAGAAACAACAGCAACAATTTATTATTGTGTCCTCTTTTGAACCCCTTAATCTCAACCATTTCCAAAATAAATTAGTAGTTTAGAAAGTAGGCTCGGAGCACTTCTATCCTTGTTTTTGGTTCCATCTCAAAATTTTGAGTGTAGCTATCCTCAATTTAATGTTCAAGGTCAGTATTTCCTAATTTCAGAAAAAAGTAGCCACTTAAGCCCCTTTTTGGGAACCATCTTGGTGCCTTACCCAATATTAGAACCAAATCAATATATTCTAACATTTACAATTTATCTAATATATATACAAATACAAGCTATATAATTAAATATTTACTTTATTATATTTCATCAACATTAGACAATAGTCCATCTAGCTAATATCAAATATACAAACAATGGTTAATACTTTGCCTGAACTGAAAATATACAATAAATGTCTCATATATACATATATTTATATATATGTATATAATCATAAAATACTTGCATATTTTATATTTTTTTTATAACCGAACTATACATACATATGTATATATATATATAAAACGAATTTAAATCAAAAAAATTATAAATAGCAATCAAAATTAAAAACAAACGGACGACAGAGTAAGGTGCGCAGGGTGGAGAGGACTGCCTATGGCAGTCCTTGTGACTGCTGCGCACGACAGTCCGTAGGACTGCCGCGCACAGCAGTCCGTGGACTATTGTGGGCAGTCCCTTCTGCCGAAAGGGGATAGGGGACAGGGTACGACCCCTTCCCCTCCCCAACAGTTAAGAATTTAATATTTTATTTTTATTTTTATTTTAATCTTTTATTTTTTTAAAAAGATTTCCATTGTTTAAAAAAAATAATGAAGACTTCACGCCTTGGCATAGATTAGATCAATCAAATTGACCCCTTTTGCATTGCCGCAATCAATAGATTTTTATTTTTAAATGCATATTATATATATATATATATATAAAATTATAAACAATTACAAGAACCGCAGGTTTTGTATAAATACATATGATTATATTTTCTGATTATAAAATATTTATGATTTATTAAAATAACATTTCAAAACCATCCAAAATACGAAGATTAATTTTTTTTCCCACAAAAAAAATAAAAGAGAGAAATAGGGCATATCTAAACGAAATTCGAAAAGTTTCTTTTCAATTTGTTTGCAAAACCTGATTTCTAAATTCAACATGAATTTTCTTTTCAAAGAAGACCTATTTGTTTATTCATTTTCTAATTTCAAAGAAATCATTTAAATCTAAATCACAGAACGATTTTATTTTTCAAACAGAGATTGATTATAAAACACCTCTTTATTTCTTTTACAGATTTAAAACCATTAAGAGAAGAGAGTGGAACTTGGAGTCCTGCGCTCTCAGGGATGGGATAAAGCTTGTTTCTGATGGCCTTTATGAAGAGCTCCTCCTTCCTGGTTCAAATCTCCTCTGAGTAACCGTGCTCGAACTTGAATCTAATCCTTTGTTCAGAAGACTCTCCAAAATAACCAGTCCTTAGATTCCCCCTCCCTTTCTATAACTCTCCTCAAAATATCATCCCCGATTCAAAAATACCTCACAAAAACTTATGCAACTCCTCTATCCACCAAATCTTACATTGTGTCCACTTTTAAAATTTTTAATTCAATAAAAGAGATATTATCCTTCCCTTTTAGCGGTTCTCAAAAATCTAGAATAAAAGAAATTAATTCTTTAAAAGCAAGCTTTTCAGTCAGATCTGAGTTCTCATTCGTTCTCACAACTTTTTCACTCTTTTTATTTATTTTTTTGTTTTAATTTCCGTTTTTACATCTTTACTTGCACAACACATTATCTAATTAATTTAAATACTTTATTCTAACAATTATCCTCAACAAGATAATTAACTAAAATAATAACACACAATTTAATATTTTAATTATCATTTAATAAAATACATGACTTTTTAAAAATAAATAAAACATTTAAATATTTAAATACAATTTAATCTAACATTTTAATAACAATATTACCCTTATTTAATTAGTCTGAAATCACAACATATAAAATCTCATTAAAACTCTTGTCCCATCTTCCTCTTGATTCCTTAGCTAGATTACACGCACATCCCAGTTAGAGGAATGGAGGAATTTACACATGGGATGGCTTTGTTTTAGGGATTGTTGACTTGGCTATTTCTATAGGTTTGGAGGACATTCTTGAGGGGATATAACTCCTCTATTTAGATTCTACTTTAGAGAGTTTTCTTGAGTCTCCACATTCCTTTGTCTCAACCTTGATGAGGGATCCTGAGACTATCTTGGAGGTACTTGGTTTCTCTTCAGAGATTTCATGTATGAGACTTCTTCCCTCTCATTCCATTCAGTAGTTGGAGTTTATTTAGCATCTACCATTGGATTTTCTTATTCCTAGTGGGAGAGATGTGGTTTGGACACCATTTTTGCTTCAAACATCTTTAAGTGGTTTTGAGGACACTTCATTCTAGGGGGGTAATCCAGTATCCATCTATTCCTTCAATGGAAGGATCATTGCATCACCATCTTTGGATATTGTTCATCATCAATTTCCACACATCCTAATTTGTCACTTTCTATATTGATTGGGCATGTACTTGAGTTGATTATGGAATCTTCATCTTCAGTGACAAAGGAGATACATGAGAAAAATTTAGATACATCATCAACATCCATATTCATTCTTCGTTCCTTCAATTCCTATCTAGAATGGGAAGCATCCTTACACTTGCACTTGGTTTTGTTTCTTCCAAAAGGGAGACAAGTTGTTTGTCAATATTGGATCATGTTTTGTCTTCAGACACTTACCATTTTTGTAGGTGATCTCATGTTCTAAGGGAGCTATATATTCTCTCTCTTTACCTCCTATGGGGAGGGTATTGATTGTATTGTATCCATGTGATGAATGGTGTACTTGGGTGGTATTTGGGAGTCCTCCATCCTTCCCATCCTTTCTCACTTTTCTACATTTTCATCTCCTTTTTGGAGAGGGGTTTTCTTCCCACTAGGTTTTCCCCTTTTCTCTGTTTGTGGGAGATTAGCTGCATTTTCATTCTCATTTGTAAATGGGTACCTAAAATGGCCATCATATAGCTGGGAGCAATCATCATTGCATAGTCATTGCATTTTTCATTTCCTCCCTAAGTTGCACTTATGAGGGGGTGTTAGTGTAATTAATTATTTATTACACTAGAACAAGTTAACTTAGGTCTTTCATTTAATTTAGTCCTAGGTTGCATCATTAGAATATCATTAATAATGGGGTAATTCCCCTTTCCATTTTTGTAGGAGATAAGATTTCTTCTAGAAGATGAGTTGTCTTTTCTAGAACTTATCTCTATCTCATCATCATTCCCTAGGAAGGTTGTTAGGGTTTTCATGTTGTCACATGTAGTGTGATTTAGACACTTGGAAACATCTTAGTGCATTCTAGATTTCTCTCATGCCTATATAATCAGGGCATATGTACACTTGTAACATATTCTAGATCAATCAGATAATCTCTATTTGAATGTCATTGTTGCAACACTTTTTGTGTGGGTGAATATTTTCTTGGAAAAGGTCCTTCATTGAAGACTATAGCTTCAGGGACATTGTACATCCATCATTTCAACAATTTATAAAACTAATTATGAGGCTTCCATAGCTTGAGGAGAATCCATAGCCATGTGTAATCCATTCATGAAAATATTTTGCAACCATTGAGTCGTGTTAGGATGCTATATCCCTTCCATGAATTCCTCAACCTTAAAATTACATAGATGGGTATCATCTACTATCTCATAAGTTGGAATGACTTGGAACTGATGAAATTGAAATTCCTCTTATTTATTCTTTTCTCTATACTCATGGTACTTGAACTCTACATGTTTTTAGAAATGAAATTAGTAATGCTAGTTAGGGTTAATGCTTTTAATTCTACACACCCTTTCGAGATGTTTAATGTTTTACTCAATTTTTTCCAAACATTAGCATTCCAACAATTTACACTACTTTCATCATAATTTGATTAGAAAAGAATGGTGTATTTTAAAAGTAAATATTAAACAATATCTCTCAATTTATGAGCATAATTTGTGTGCAAATTATTAGAACTTAATTAAAAATGGTTTCCTTTTAAAAGAAAATCTTAAATAAGATCTTATAATTTATGAGCATAATCTGTGTGAAAATTATTAAAACTTAATTCAAAGCATGCCTAGTTTAGCTGGGAACTGCTATGAGCTAAAGGTAATAATGGAAAGTGGTAATACCTCCTCTAATTCTATCTTTCACCTCCTTTACCTTTTCTCATTTCATGAGCCTCTACAAATTCTCCATATGTGTCTTCGTGACTATGGTGCTCTCCATGTGCAACAATACTTGATAAATGAAATAATGATATCTTCTCCA